>PVHP010001432.1:0-79587 GCA_004024765.1 Zapus hudsonius | reverse complement strand
GGCATAGATGAGCTACAGATGAAATGAGGCAGCTGAGGAAAGGGGAGAAGCACACGTCCAATACTTCACTCCATTTCCCTATATAATGGACAATATTCGTGGAAAACGTGTAGTGGGGCGTGGTAATGCACGCTTCTAATTCCAGAACTTGGGCTCACACAGAAGCACAGCCACAAGCTCAAGGCCAGCCTGGACTACATAGTGAGACCCTGGATTTCCACTTGGAGGTGAAAGAGGTAAGTAAAATAAGCAGCAGCTGAAGTGGCAGCAGTGGTTAAATGCAGTGGGACTCTGTGATGGAAACCGACGTTTGGTATTCTACACTCCAGTGAGCTGCTCTTGGCTATTCTGAGCTAGTCTCCTGAACTCTGGGGATCAGTGCTTATTAGAATGGTGGGCTATCTTTACAAGAAACAAAAACATACTAGTAATTACCTACTAAGTATTAAGTGAACATGTATGGACTGCGGTTTTGTGTTTCATGATATTCTCTCATTCATTGCCCCACCCCATCCAGATGATACAGAATAAATCTCAGACAACCAAGAACAGTCAATTTTAAAAAACTTTGATCAGGAACATACTATTTGCAGGAGCTCAGTTAAAGGACTCAGGGTATGGAGTAAAAAGGAGAAATGATACAGTGCTGGAAGGATTCAGGGCACCATGATCTTATTATTTTCCCCATTTCTCTCCTTACATTTCCAGGCTTATTACCACCCCGGGGTTTAAATATTCTTTCTTGGTGTGATGGTTAAGTTGGTTTTCAACCTGTTTAGTCATCTTGGATGGGTCTCTGAGGTTTTTTTACAGGAAGGTAGCCCCTCAGTAGGGGGCAAGATGTAAGGAGGATCAGGGGAGCTAGAAACAAACATCCCTTCCTGGGAAGGCAGTGCAGGAAGGAAATTCCAGACTCAGGGAGTCAACAAGTCTGGGATAGGGTTACAAGACCCACCCTAAGGCTGTATAAAGGGAAAGGAAATCTCTCTCTTCCCCTGCCTGTTTGCTATTTTGTGTGTGGTGCTGGTGATGGTTTGTCTCTCTCTCTCTCTCTCTACTTGGACTATGAAAAGAGGGCCAGCCTCTTTTGCCATTCTGGAACTTCCCCTGGATCTATAGCTTCAATAAATCCTTTCCTCCCATAACTGTGCTTGGTTTGGAGGTTCATCCCAGCAGTGTGTGGCTGACTATGATATTTAGGATTACACCTTTAGTCCTTTTCTTAATCTAAGCCTACATTCTCTTCCTGGCCCTATTCCTGAATTCCACATCTGCCCTTCTCTGCAGACCACCTCCATGTTGAGTTACCTTTGAAACCTGAAGGCATTTCCTCTTTCATCATCCCATTTCATGGCAAGGAGCACCTCTAGCTATCCAAGTGAAAAAAACCATTGCTACTTTCCAAAGACGCAAAAATACAAGCCAAATTCATCAGAAAGGTGTATGTGGCCCTTAGTGATCACCACACTCATGTCTTTGATTCTTTCTGCCCCTTTCAGCTGCTATGCCCTCACCTATACACTGTGAACATGAGTGTCTTCGCATGCACCAGTCTTTCTTCCACTTGACACCCTCTCTGCCACTCTCCCTCAGCATGCCTTTCCTTCCCACCTCATCCATCAGGGACCTGCTCACAGGTTCCCACTGCAGGCCGAGGCTGAATGGGGTGGGGGTGGGGGTGGGGGTGGCTCCTCTATGTTCACACAGCATGCCCATTGCATCCCACCCCTGTGGTCTTGAGCACAAGATGTGATCATGGTTTTAGTCCCCCACCCCACCCCCAGCTTACCAGGCAGAAACTGTACCATATTTCTCTTTGTATACTTGACATTAATCACCTGGCACTTAGAAGGCACTCAATAAATACATGTGAGGAAGGAAGTGGAAGAACAAAGAAGCAGAGGAAGGGGGAAAGGAGGAGATAAAATACTGATAGAATGTGGAAGCAGACACATTTAATGAATCAAATGAAAGTTCCCCAAATCTTAGAGGCTCTAAACCCCATCCAGTGCTGGAGGTCAATGGCCACCAGAATTCATGCCCTAGACAGAAGGATCCAGAATAGGAGAGATGTCATCTTTCCCACCTTCTTGCCTTACCCCCAAGCTGCCTAAGGAAATAGGAGAAACTGAGGTTAGAAGTTTAAGCCTGAGAAAAGATGAGCCACATCACTGAGCGCCTGAGAGAAAACAAGGACACAGGGCGACTGGAATCAAGCAGCTCCGAACTCAGAGACTAACAAGCAAATTTGTTCAAAGCCATCGCCTCCCTGTAACTGACCTGTGTCACAAAAGGGTTCCTGCAAGTCTTTCCCTATGCTTTTTACTGTGGAAGTGACTGCTTACAAGTGTCCAGCTGCTGACAACTCAAACCAAGCAATACTAGAGTCAGAAAGGCTGTGTACCTGAGGTGCAAAAACACGGGCAGAAAGAAGCTGTGTGCCTGTGGTTACAAAAGTACAGTCAGATAGAGGCTCTGATAGGCTAGAGAAATGGCTCAGTGGTTAAAGACATTTGCTTACAAAGCGTGACAGCCTGGGTTTGATTCACCAGTACTCATGTAAAGCCAGATGCATCGGGAGTTTGTATGCAGGGCCAGGAAGTGCTGGCGTGCCCTCACTTTGTCTCTCAAATAAATAAATGAAAACCATTAAGAGAGAGATTGTGTTCTTGATACTGCAAATGCCCCAGAACACGCTCCAGGGGGTCCAGGCCTTTAGCTGAGTCACTGTGGAGCTGGAGATTTGAGAGAATATCCTGTCAATCCAATCAATACCAGCAAAACCCACAAAAATGACTGTGACCACCAACAGCCACATCATTTAGTAGTCTTACCACTGGATGTTGATTATGAACATCCAAATTACATCAGAAATGATTTTTTTTAAAAAGGGCTGGGAAGATGGCCTAGCTGTTTGCCTGCAAAGCAGAAGGACCTGAGTTTGATTCCCCAGGATCCACGTAAAGCCAAATGCACAAAATGGTGCATGTGTCTGGAGTTCATTTGCAGTGGCTGGAGGCCCTGGTGTACCTATTCTCTCCCTGTATCTGCCTCTTTCTCTCTTACTCCCAAATAAATAAATATATATTTTTTTAAAGAAATGCTTTGGAAAAAAAAAAAGAGGCGCTGCTGTGGTGTTACCTGCTGATTCTGCATCACTTTTGCCAGCCTGTGAATGTCATAGTGCTTTGGTAGAGATGGGATATACGTATCTCCTTTCTGAAAATTTTCATCTTCTAGCCATAATATGTATACATTGAAGAGCCTAAAAGCCAAAACATAATTACATGAAATGTAAAAAGATATGCAAATTAACTTTCTAATATTAATTACTAAGAACTCTGGCACCACGGCATGTAGGACAGACCACAATACAAAAACTGTGTCCAGCAACTACCATCTCTCCCAAGAAACCTACAGATCACCAGGGGAGACCTCACTGACCATTAAAATATGATTCCATAATTGCACAACAGATCTGCAGAAGGGGCTCTGTGAGTTTTCTTATTAATGGATGGTTAAATATGGCACCCAGAAAAATAACTAGAGTGGGTACCCACACCGTAGCCTGAGGGGCTGTACTTAGAGCTTTGCTTTACAGGCAATTCAGGACACAGTCAGTCTTACTGCTTGGAAAATACCAAGAGCCATTTTCAATTTCTGCACTGAAAGCAACTGCCAACTTTAATGTTGACTCTCCTGTCTCAAGGAAACATAAATAAAACTCTGTATGTGTGTACCTTGGTCTCATGAGAAAGGAATTTTTTAAAAAGCTAATCTTACAAAAAAAAAAGTATTCTTGATTCCCCAATAAACTTAAAAATAATTTGTTCTGCTTTTCCAAGGAACATAGTCCACCTAGCTAAGTAAGGCATTGTTTAAATAATAGCATGACAGATGACCAGGCAGTAACATGACAGGGATCTGCTCAATAAAGTGGAAAACTACCTCCCCTCACCTCCAGGAGTGTGTGTAAGAGAAGCCAGGGCTATGCAGGTCTTAAGTGGAGAAGGCTGCTTACTCATACAATTTTCCCTCCCACCTCTGACTCAGTGAGACCGATGGTCCCTTTCTGAACACCTCACCAAAAGAGGATTTAAGGGAAAGCAAGGGAATAGCAAAGATTTTTGTTCAAAGCAAAAGCCATCCACTGGGTAAGGCTGGTAAAGAAGAAAGTTTTCATGCTCACTTCGGCAGCACATATACTAAAGAAGAAAATTTTCCTTCAAGAAAGATAGAGAAGTCATTCTAGAGGCTAAGAGCAAGTCCGAAGGGCCCAAGGTCAAAGAGAGCCTAAGACCTCATGCTAAATAAAATGCTGGGTTCTCCTCTCTAAGCTATTCATAATTAGGGTTAATCACTAATGACTGCCATTTTTCATTGTCATGGTATAAGACAACTATTTGGATTAATATGAATTTACAAGTACAAAGTAAAGGAATTATGTGAAAAGAATCCTTACTCCAAAGTTCCAAACCTTTAGGAGGATGCAAATACTGTGTTTGAATTTATAAACAGTTTGGGGAGGTTACTTGACTCCTTGACCCACACGGATCCCACAACCACAATTAAATAGCCCTACCTTCGTTGTTTATTTCTTTGTAAGAGCTATTCTACTGGACTCTGGAAGTCAGAGGCCTGCTGTAATAAATTGTAAACAAATCAATTTGTTTTGGTTATCTCTATTTTTACAGGAAAGAAACAGAAAGAGGTATCAGCCCTCTGGTGACTGCTGAGACCTAAACACTCAACGGAGCTGCATCCAAATGGCTGATTCACTTCTCATGAGAAACATTCCATGGTGCTAATCTGCATCAAAGCCATTTCCATTTCAGTCTAACAGGGCAAGAGAGTGGGGACTGGGTTGTTTCACTCCAGCCCAATACCGGTGCCACAATGGACAGTGGTACTGGTGAAACAGCCTTCTCACCTCACCAGTTCCATGTGCAGTTCTGGTGATGTCAGGTAACCAGGGGTGCCAGCCTGCCTCTCTGGAACCCCTTCACTGCCCTCTGCTGGAACACGGATGGCCTTACTGGCAGCATGGTGGAAGTCAGCCACCTCCGTCAGGCGTCTCTTCATGTCTTTCAACAAATTAATATGTGCAGGACTGTGAAAAAACCTTCTCCCAATACAGCCATCTATTGGTAACCTTAAAAAATATAAGCACAACATATGTAATATAACATATATTACTATATAATAATTGATATACATATATACACATATTTATAGTCAAATATATATATTTATAGTCAAATATATATATATATATATACACTCCTTGCTCACTCCTTACTATGCCTAATTTATAAAATGAACATTCTCATAGGTGTGCATATAGCAGAAAAGCAGGTAATGTATCTAGAGTATGGTGCTATCCAAGGCGTTAAATACCCACAGGGGGTCTTGGCACGTATCCTCTGGAGATAAGGAAGGAATAAACATGAAAGTGGTCTTAACAGAATGAAAAGCTACACAGAGTCAAGGCATCACCATCAAATTCAAGATGATCTCCTCTGTTCTTGAAGAATTTGCAACCTAAAAGAAAGCAGATGTAATAGCATCTTTTTCTAATGTTGTGTGTGAGGTGTGGTATGTGTATGTACAGTGTATGCACACGTATGCAGATGCATGCAGAGGCCAAAGGCGAATGTCAGGTGTCCCATTCTACAGTTCATCCACTTTCACTGAACCCAGAGCTGCCATTTTCAGTCAGAATAGCTAACTAGCAGTCCCAGTGGTTCTCTGGTCTCTGTCTGCCACAGGACTGAAGTTATAGGTACAGCCGGTCCAGGGAGATAGAACTAGGTGAATCAGGATAGAACTCAGGCAAACTAGGCCCTCTCAGGTCCTCATGCTTATGTGGCAAGGCTCTTACCTGCTGAGCCACCTCCCAGCCTCAGAGTTTCAAAAGGGTAAATAAAGGGAATGAGGTGGAACTGGGATCTGAAGAAGCTAGAAGCCATGTCTGGTAACAGTGGACAGCTCCGGCTGGCCTGAGTACTTTGCAAGGTTCCCTTGCACAAGTCCCACAGAGGTCACACACACAGCCTGAGTGTGGGACAGTTTCTTTGTCCAGTTCTCAGGTGTTGGTGTCACACTGGTAGAGACAGAGGAGGGCAAAGACAAGAAGCTACTACAGGATACCCAAACTCAATTAATAGTCTAATAGCCCCAAACTCAACTACAATCTAATCTAACAAATTTTAGGCAGAGGGAGATTCCTAGCCAGAGGTCACCAGAGAGTGACTCTAACTCATACTCAGAGCCTAAGGACAGATTCAGGAGTGGGCTCCCAGGAATTAACTACAACACAGAGTACCATACCCATATTGTGGTCCTGGGCGATGAAGATACAGGAGGAAGAATTTCTGCCAAATGAGTGGCAGAAGAGGGTGATCAGAAGGTGTGGCGAGAGCCTGGTGGGCCCAGCGATAGATCAACAGTCTCTGCAGGGATGGGACGATGGGGAGCTTCAGCTGAGCCTGGGCTTTCTACAAGAGAAGACAGCTTTAGCAACCCAAGTGAGCATAGTTACAAACATTTTGATTTCTAACTGATCCAAATAAAATGCTAAACATTTTAATGTTTATTTGAGGAAAAAGGTCATCAAATACTTTTCCAGCCTACTGGCTAACACTTCAACCTCCTTGCTAATAAGACATGTTGATCAGTTTTCGGTTAAGACATTTCAAAGACTCCAGAATCCAAATGGGTCTAAAAGTCATTTAAGGGGCTGGGAATGTAACTCAGTTGGTAAAGCACTTGCCTGGTATGCACAATGCCCTGGGTTTGATCCTCAGTACCATGAGGGAAGAAAAAAAGTATAAATTAAAGACTGTAATCCCAACACTTGGGAAATGGAGGCAGGTAGACCAGGAGTTCAAGGTCATCCTTGGCTCTAAAGTGAGTTTGAGGCCAACCTGAGCTACATTTAAAAGAAAAACAGTCATCTAAGACTAAATGCATTGTCATTTCTGAAATTCCTCTGCATAGAAAACACTACAGAGCAGGGAAGTCTAAAGTGAAACCTGTCCAACGTCATCCATGTTGAAATTTTAGATTGCAAGAGCTTCTGAAAACGATGACTCCCTTGACAAGCTCTGAGACCCAGAAGTAAAGCTTATCCTTTGGCACCTAAGATGGATAAAAGGGCCCTCAATTCAAAACTACTCTGGTATTCCTCATATATCACTGAGTCTAAGAATCACCTAAGGAGTTTTTAAGAAATTCCCGATCCCAATCCAGGCCCAGAGACTTAGAATCCCAGAACAAGCACCAGTAAGCTGGTTTTCAGCACAATTACGAGAGGCTTAGGGCATACTTGGAACATGAGAGTAAGGCAACCGCCTGGAAGCAGCAGCAACCCCACACTCTACTCCCAGCCTGTGGCTCTAGCTGTTCAATGAACCATGAGAAGCCATCCCACTTCATTACATGAGGAGTTCAAGCATCAGGGTGGTAGCTCTCAAGCATTCACAAGAGCAGAAAACCAGTTTGAGGCTACAGCAACTCCCTCAGCATTAGAGTACAAGACCCCTCCTATCACTCACACTCAGGACTACCACTGCACCTTTAGAGCTTGGTCAGGGGTAAAAGCTGAGTTTATAACCAGTTCTCCTTCTACAACTCTCCGGAGCTGGGAGTCCTCTTCAAAGATCGATTCCATGTTTAGCACGGTCCATGCAAACCAGACCTATAAAGACACCAGGCAGAGGGAAGGGAAATGAACCACTAATTCCAGCTAATGAAATTCATCTTAGGGATGGAGAGGTGGCTCAGCAGTTAAAGGCACTTGTGTGCAAATCCTAATGGCCAGGGTTCAATTCTCCAGTATATATGTAAAGCCAGATGCACAAAGGGCACATGTTTTGAGTTTGTTTGCAGTGCCTGAAGGCCCTAGTGTACCCATTCTCTCTTTCTCTCTATCTGCCTCTTTCTGTCTGTCTGCCTGCCTGCCTGTCTGTCTATCTGAGTCTCTCTCTCTCTCGCTCTCTCTCTCTCGCTCTCTCTCTCTCTCTCACACACACACACATAAATAAATATTTTAAAAATAAAATACATCCTGGTAGTTCACAAATTTAAATCTTTCTAGGGCTGGAGGTATGGCTCAGTGGTAGAGTGCTTGCCTAGAATGGGTAAATCCCTGGGTCTGAGCCCTAGCACCAGAAAACAAACATACACATATTGCTAGACATCAAAAACTTAGCTTGTAAAATTAATATATATTTAATATGTCTCTATATTCTTATCACCTTTATAAAATTAGACAAAAGAGATAACTGGAAAATGCTAACTTCCTTTAAAAAGGCAACTTCAGTACAAGAAAGACATTCATTCACTTGGTAATATTTGTTATAAGCTCAGTAAACAATCTACCTGCATTATACAAGACCAATATGTAAGTAGTCAAAAATGTGAAGGGAGCTATGGTAAGGACAGCACTGCATCAGAGAACATTCTAGAGATCGACAAGGAAGATGTGCTCCCAGACACTCAGAGAAACAGGCGCAAGCACAGGTAAACACAAGGAGCACAGGTCAGGCTGCCAGGCGGAAGGGCATTATTACTGGTTTCAGGGATGAAGCAGACATGACTTTCCACATAGGTGAGAGGCGGCAATAGTGAGACAATAATGCCTGATGATGATGGTGACAGGGCCAAAGCAAGCACTGCTCTGAGTGTTGTGCATGCAAGAACAATCATATTCCCATGACGAGGAGAACAGTGATTAAGCAAGCTACCCAGGCACCGAGCTAGCAAATGGCAGAATCAAAATTTAAACCCCAGCTGGAGAAATGGCTCAGTGGTTAAAGCACATGCCTGCAAAGCCTAACAACTTGGGTTGGATTCCCCAGTATCCACATAAAGCCAGATGCACAAAGTGGCACACAAAGTTAGTTGTCAGTGACTGGAGGCCCTGGCACACCCATTCTCTCTGTCTCTCTTCTCTTTCTCTCTCTCTACTTTCAAATAAACATTTTTTAATCTATTAAAAAAAAACTAAAACCCAAATTCCTGGCTCGAGCATCGACCTCTGCACTCAGCCCCTAACCTAATCTCAGTTCCTGCCTCTGTAAACCATGGGATGGTGACAGCCCCTCTAAACTCTAACCCTCAGAGAGCTGTGATGAT
The DNA here is from genome assembly GCA_004024765.1 of Zapus hudsonius. Lineage (NCBI taxonomy): Eukaryota > Metazoa > Chordata > Mammalia > Rodentia > Dipodidae > Zapus > Zapus hudsonius. The sequence goes on along the minus strand of PVHP010001432.1, from coordinate 70,449 downwards.
TAAATGCAGTATGTGCTAAACAAACATGGATTACTGCAGGCTGTGAGCGACTAGCAGTAAGTATGATAAGTGTTAAGGTTCACAAAGATCACACATGGTCCTAGGTGGACTCCATACCTGAGTGGGCATGGCCAAGCCCTCCACAAAGGAAGGGGTGATGTTGCCTGCTACGATCCAGCTGACCAAGGAAGAGAGCAGACTCCGGTCACAGTGGAAACCCAAAGCGTTCTACACCAGGGACAAGAGGGCAGCTGTGAGAAAGCTTGGAAAAGAACTCATCCACATTGATGCTCTCAAGTATTAACAACCATCTCACCACACTGGAAGGTTCTGGCAAGACAAAGATTGTATGGTGCATGATCTTTGTAATGCTGCTGCATTCAGTCTGCAAGTGTTTTGAGAATTTTTGTGACCTCAGGAAAACTGGCCTACAGGGTTTTTTTGTTGTGTCCTTATCTGCTTCTGTTATCAAGACAATACTAACTCATCAAAACTTATTAACATTTCCTTTCTATTTCATGAAACAATTTTAAGAATATTGGTGTTAGTTCTTCAAGGTCTGACAGAATTCAGCAGTGAACCTGTCATGTGCAAAGTACCTGATATGTATGTATGAAAATATCATTAAGAAACCTATCACTATGTCCAATGAGCATGTGTTAACTGAGAGAAAAAGACAAAGATCTCAAGAATGAGCCCCTCGCACCAGTAGTTCCAGGCAGTACACTATAGAAGACCGTAATGAGTACAAGAACCTTCCAAAGTACCTCCCCTATTATCTGTGTAAGGTCAAATTTAAGAGAACATTCTCGAAGCTGCCATCTAGCCAATGACTGAAACATACATTCTTTCACAGGTTACCTTGTGCTGCTGGTAGAGTAACTTCTGCACACAGTCTTCCTGCATCAGCTTAAAAGCTGCTTTACACAAGTGATCCATGAGGAAGAGGATGGGCTGTTCTCGGTACCAAAGGTGCTGGCTTATGAGAGCCTGAACCCAGAACTCCAGCACGGCCACAGGACCCACCTCATTGGGTTGAGTGCTTACAGATATGTGTGCCTGTGGAGAAGCGGCTCATGTGACGTCAAAAGTAACAACCAGCCCCTATCATAAAATCACCTACAAAGTACTACCTACCACCACTAAAGCCCAAATCTGTTAGCCTTTTTGCCCAAAACTGTGCCAAGTGATTCAAATGCCCATGTCATAAATGTGCTAACCCCACAGGTGCAGTTGGGAAGAAGGGCAAGAGGGTATTTGAGCCCTGACCTGGATCATGCTGTTGAGAAGCTTCACGTTGTCCCAATGGCTGGCTCCTGTCAAATGCTGCGCCACCTTGTGGGTGACTTGTTGTGTGACACCCTGAGGAACACCACTGTCCAGGTGCAAGAACAGGAGGAGGTGCATCAAAAACCTGTGGAGCACAAGTGATCATACCTTACCTTCCAAAAGGATCACACCTTACCATCCTCACAGAATCACACCTTACATTCCATTTAGGAGTTGGCAAACTTGCCAGCAGTTATTTGTTTATCTGTCTGTCTGGAAGGATATTCTCAAGTGGTTGGTTTTTTGAGACAAGGTCTCAGATAGCTCTTAGTAAGTAGCTGAGGCTGCCTTTGAACTCCTCATCTTCCTGCCTCTACCACCCAAGAGCTGGGATTCCATAAATTACTAAAAGCCTGTAGTAACCCATGTTTAGCACAAATTATACTTCTTCCATTTAATCAAAGCCTCTTCTGTGAGGGGCTGTCATGGGTCATGTTTTACAGATGAAAGAACTGAAGTTGGACAGGGGCTGAGTGCAGAGAGGTTAATTAGATGGACCACAATTGGCGATTATTTGTGTTGGGGATTGAACCTAAGCTTTGTGCAAGCCCTCTACCACTGAGCCATATCACAAGTCTTCTTTTTTAATGTCAGCAATTAATTATTTATGAAGAAACAGGAAAAATGTTAAATTGGTCCGATTTTTAAACCAATGTGCTTTTAGGACTTCTGATAAATCCTCAGGATTTTCAGAATAAAGTCTATATATTTATTGTAGGTTAAGAGAAATCCTATCCACCCTACACAAGTGTAATGAACAAGACAAACACAAGCAAGTCAAAGGACATAAAAAAAAAATACCCCGAAAAGCTCGATTCCCTCTCCTAATAAAAGCAAGATGTTTTCCAAATTATTCAGTCCCCAAACTTTCCCAAGCGTCCAAGGTGCTCATTTTTTAATTTTTAAAAAGCATTCCCAGCCCTAACTTTGCTGACTAAGGGCAAATCTCCAGGAGTCCAGGAATGCATATTCCACAGGCTCCCTCAAGGGATTCTCAGATGAGAATCAAGCAAGTTGGAGGCACACTAAATAAAGACATTCAACAGGAAAGCTGAGCGACATTCCCCTGGTGCCCTTGTATATACCATCTGCCCACCACTACTGGGCCTCACTCACTTGCATCCCTCTTCAGGGGGGCCTGCTCCTTCCCAGCACGGTGTCTGCTCACAACACCACACTATGCACACAGGCTATGTAAAACAACTTGATCTGCTAGTTACATTGGCAAAGCCACTTACTACTCAATGCAGGAGCACTATTCCCAGAGTCTCATGGAACAATTGTCCTGTCAGTTACTGTCATGGTTTGATCCAGGTGTCCCCCACAAACAAATGAATGTGTTCTGATATATCGATCCTCAGCTGATGGCAGTTTGGGTTTTACAACCTCGATGAAGCTGTGTTGTTGGGGGTGGGCTTATGGGAGTTATAAGCCAGGTCCCCCTTGCCAGTATTTGGCACACCTTCCTGCCGCTGTTTGCAGTGCTGTGGCAGAGGTGATGTCCAGCCCTCTGCTCATGCCATCGTCTTCCCTGCCAGAATGGAGTCTCCCCTTGAGTCCGTAAGCCAAATAAACCCATTCCTCCATAAACCACTTTTGTTTGGGTTCTTTCTGCGCAGCAACAAGAAAGCTGACTGCAACAGTTACTAATAAGCTTTCATAAGCAATTCCAAGCTAGATGAGATGGGAAATACCTTTCATAATAGAAAGCTGGAATCACTGTTCACTAACCCATTCTATACTGGGGGTGTAAAAGTTTTCTGCCTCCTAAAGAATATACTGCTGAAATATACTATTGAAATAAAGCAGAATTCCATTTATATTGCTCCAGGAGTGAGCACTGCCAGGCTGTCTCTACAGAGGTCTCTTGGCACAGACACACTTACTGCTCGTTCTTCAGGAGGTAGTACTGGCACGGGTAGAACAAAGGTATAACTTTATCAAGGACGTGGACCACTGCTCTCAAGTGCCTTGACTGGACCAGAATTCCCAGCAGTGGGATGCCTTCTGCACAGAACTTCTCAATGCTATGGAAAGAGAAGAGGAAATGAGAACACTAGGGTAGCTTGTTCATGAAACTACATTCTGGATTATCTCAGGTTCTACAACAATTTTATGCCTAGCGTTCACACATATGCTAGAATCATATCTTAGAAGTACAAAGTGTCCTGAAAGGTCAGATATATTTTCATTTCATAGATATTTATTTTATAGAAATATTATGCCCAAATGTATACAATTTCCTAGGGTCAAGATGACAGCCTCATATTAACATTACAAACACTTTTCTCTCTCTCACCTCCATTCAGGATTCAGTAAGCAGCATTAAACAAATATATATGCTTAGAAAGAACCCATAGCAGTAAATCAGGAGCAACAGTCCCAGAACGGCTACAAGCAATTAGAGAAATAATGAACCAGGTTCAGAAAACTGTAGTCAAAGAATCTCCATGCCAGGCACTACTAAGTACATTGTATGTGTTATGACTCACTCGTGCCTCATAAAGACAGTCTGATATTATCAGTTTCCATCTTAGAAGATGGAACCTGAGGCTCAGCAAATTAACAACTAGAGCTCCTGGGAACAGTGTAATTAGTACATTCCTAAAGCCCTAAAGAACCATCTCTCCTTTTCCAGATCAACTTTACAATTCTATCCTTTCTTATACCTCGGATTCAAACTTGTCTATAATTTGATCCTACTGACCACCTGATCACCTCTGTTCTCCAACAGAAACCATGGGCCTTGTTTTCCCCCATCTCACCCTCTCATCCTCACTCAGACACTGGACACTCCTTCCCACATTCATTCACTCTACCAGCATTTGTCAAGCATCTCCTAAGTACGAGTTCTGAGGAGACATAGATGAATAAGAAAAAGGGACTATCTTCCAGAGCATCACTTATTGAAAATATCTACTAGCTTTGGTAAGTGGACATGAGTGAATTTTGGGCACTGCTTCACCATGACAAATTATCACTCAAGGCTTATTACTTGGTTCTAATTTACCTCTTATAGTTTTGACAAACACCAGAGGCCTTGGGATGTGAATGATAAGATTCCAGAACTCCTACTTACAAGGTACTAGAGGTTCAGCCCAAGCACACAGTACCTGTGGCCCATTCTTGTCATACACAAGGCTAGATAGCATCCAATGGGCATGCCTGCTTTCACAGCCTTCAAGAGAGGGTGAAGCGTGGGTGACTCTGTCATGTCAGGTACCGCGCTGGAGAGGGGAACAACCGGACAACTCTGCAGTGTTCCACAATCATTTTTGTGCAGTTTTAACCTCAAAATTAAATTCCAAGCCCACTGGTTAAATGAGGTCTCAGGAGTCTCTCCATATCGAACAATACTGGCCAAATATGAAACCTGAAACAATTATTCATATTAGTGACTCACAAATTAAACCAGTTGCCTCACCCACCCTCTCTGCTATGGTAAATAATGCCCTGTCCTTTACCCAATGTTTGTTGTGCTGTATTAATGTCGTTTCTTAGTCACAACTCACAACTTCCACTTACTTGCTTTGTGGCCCAGCTCAAGAAAAAGAGATTGATACCCAAGCTGATACTCAAGGACTGGTGTGCTGGTAAATAGTACCAGGAAGTTAAGGTGAGGAGCCTTATTCAGTGTGCTTGCCAAATTAAGTGGTATAAAAAACTACTAAGGGCCGGAGGGATGGCTTAGCAGTTAAGGCGCTTGCCTGCAAAACCTAACGACCCAAGTTTGATTCCCCAATACTCACATAAAGCCAGATGCACAAAAGGGGCACATGCATCAGGAGTTCAGGCCCTGGCACACCCATTCTACTCTCTCTGACTGACTCTGTGGGGGGCTGGGGGGTGTCTGTTTCTTTCTGCTTGCAAATAAATAAATGAAAATAATTTTTAAATAACCAAAGCCAACTTCAAGTTATCAAGAATTCACCAACCTAGGGCTCAGCAGTTAAGGCACTTGCCTCCAGTGCCTAAGGCCCTGGGTTCAATTCCCCAGGACCCACATAAGCCAGACCCACAAGGTGGTGGCCCTGGTGTGCGTTCTCTCTCTCTCTCTCTCTGCTTAAAAATAAATAAATAAAATATAAAAAAAAAAGAATTCACCAACCTAGCTTGAAAAGATCCTAAGAATTTAAGTCAGCTCTCCTAACTATAACAGCATGTAAGCTCGATGTATCCCTGGAGCTCAACTCAAATTCTCTGATGCTAACAAGGTCATTAAAAGGCTACTTTTTTATTTAAATTTTTTTACAAAGGATGTAGTCTTATGTAACAATAGAAATCAAATTTAAAATCTCAAACTGCCAGAAATAGTCTTAGAAATCTAAGGGTCAATGCTATCACTTCATTTTTCCAGGCCCCTTCTAAGTAAAGGTTTATGTTCTCAGTAAATGGAAGGAGTCAATACCTGCTTCATACTTTCAGAAATGAGCCCAGAATAGGGCTTCTGTGCAAGATACTTCTGATAAGCCTCGAGAACCATCAAGGCCACTTCAGTATGGACTGCTTGATCCAAATGAAGGGTATCCTTTGAAAGAGAAAAAAATTACAAATATACCATCTTAATTTTTTCACATAGTCCTTTAAATAAAAACAGAAGAACAAGCCAGCCATGGCAGAGGTAAGAGCAGAGGTAGGAGGATAGCCGTGAGTTCAAGGTCAGGCTGAGATTACATAGTGAATTCCAGGTTAGCCTGGGCTAGAGCAAGAAAAAAAAAAAAACAGTACAACAGGCCATTAGATGCAGAAACCGAATGCTTCAAAGCTGTATCACCTAGAAGTCAAGGTATAAAATGACTATGGGGGCATTATCTTAATATAATCTTAAATCTAAAGAGATATTATATTGTATGAAGACTTATCTGAAGCTGTCATCCCCAACCCTAACCATAAACAGTATGCAATCACCTACCCCATCCTACAATCCCTGTAAGACTTTGGATTATATTTGTCACAAATCAGGAAAGTGCTTAGTGTTGAACTATACAGGAAAATATGTAGCACATTAAGTCTATATCCTTTTTGTTGTTCCATAGTCAGTGGAAATAGATAAAACACTCAAAAACATAGGTAAAATACTGCTGCCTCAGGGGCCTAAAATTTACCTATAGAATTTCCCCAACCCATTTTCCTTACAATGCTCCAAAACTCTATTCCTTAACTCTCCACTCTAGCCAGGAAGTGATAAGACAGTCAGAGCAGTCTACATGCAGCAATCCAGGGGAGGGGAGACTTAAGGAGTTCCAGTCCCAAACTGCAGATTCACCCCTGGGGCTCTGGCCAATCAACCCTTTAGTGAGAGAAGACCTAGATGAATCCATGAGCAGTCCCAGGTGGCCAGGGACAACCAGTGAGAAAAGCTCCCTGTCTTCAGTTGCATATCTGGAGCAATACCATGTCAATGGTGAAACACACAAGACAGCTGCAGGCATTAAATGATTGGTTTAGAACAAAAGCCATGAGACAGTTGTAAAGGGCCAATTTCTCCACCTACCCACACTGTCCCTTTAAAAAGTTCCTATTCGGGGGCTAGGGAGTTAGCTCAGCAGATAAACAAGTGTAAGGATCAGAGTTCGGATCCCCAGCACCCACATAAATGCCAGGTATGCATGGCTACCTACCTGAAATCCCAGTATTAGTGAGGTGAAGACGGGATCCCCAGGAAAAGCTGGCTAGCTAGACTAATTGAATTGGTCAGCTATGTGTTCAAGCGAAAGGCCTTGCCTCAGTAAAAAAGTAGAAAGCAATTGTGAAAGATAACCATCAAACTCTAGCCTCCACACATACATACACATATGTGCCCCAAAAAGGTCATATTTTGATCAAGGAACTAACTAACAAAGGTTATGATTTAAAACAAAAAAAGGAAGAATATTTTTAATAGTAAAAATCACTTGACATTTTGGAGACATGATGCACAGCAAACTCTTAATAATAAACCATTAGTAACTAATGCTGAGAAGTTAGCATGTGCCAAATGTCCAACATTCTCCCAAATGTATACTTCTCCTTTTAACAGCCCTAGGTCACAATTTACAGCGAGCAACTGAGGCCCTGAGAGTTCAGGAGTCAGGGAGAAGCAAAGCTAGGCTCAGAACCCAGGCTGATAAGGAGGACACAGTGTTTTAGAAAACGACATGCAAGACAGACAGCAAGACAGAGGGAAGAGGCCCAAGGCAGGAGAGGTGATCAGGAGGAAATGCATAACAGTCAGAGATGAACAGTATATACAAATATATGGAATATACAAATGATCCAGTGAGTGGAAGGGAGGGAAGAAGGGAGGGAGGAGAAGAAGGAGATCCTAAACTCTGAAACAGCCAAAAGAATTTATAGACCTAGCAAATGACACTCAGAAAGGCAAATGCTTTAAAAAACTGCTTCCTTGAAATCGATGCATGTAAAAATCTCCTCTTTCTTGGGGATAACTAGCACATACCTGTTCAGTAAATCCCCAATTCAGTCCTTCTAGAATCACACAGGCCAACTTATTCTTCACATCTGTCAGATTATAACTCAATAGCCAATCCCGAATCACAGCTACTTCAGAGGAGGAAGGTCGCCAAAGATACAAAGGCAATTCTTTAAACAAGTATAAAGAAACCTGTAAAAAAGAAAATAGTAATTAAATTGAGAACATAGGGACAATACTGAACTACCACAATGAATTATTACACTGCTTACAAAAGTTTTTCATAGAAAAAAATGGAATTTAATTTGATTTTGACAAAAGAAATGTAAATCAGTGTCATGGTTTGATACAGGTGTCCCCCACAAACAATTGAATGTGTTCTGATAGATCGATCCTCAGCTGATGGCAGTTTGGGTTTTACAACCTCAATGAAGCTGTGTCGTCAGGGGCGGGCTTATAGGATTATAAGCCAGCTTCCCCTTGCCAGAGTTTGGCACACCTTCCTACCGCTGTTTGCAGAGGTGATGTCCAGCCCTCTGCTCATGCCATCGTTTTCCCTGCCAGAATGGAGTCTCCCCTCGAGTCCGTAAGCCAAATAAACCCATTCCTCCACAAGCCACTTTGTTTGGGTTCTTTCTGCGCAGCAACTAGAAAGCTGACCGCAACACACGGACAAGCAAACCAAATGGACTTTAAAACAACAGAAAGTCCACACTGCAAACCTGTGTACAGGTCAATCAGTTTTTAACATGTAAATCAGAATGTTTCTGTTTAGGTGAACCACCATGTTAAAACTCCTATTTAAAGGACAGGGCTGGAGAGATTGCTTAGTGGTTAAGGCACTTGCCTGCATAACCTAACAACCCCAGTTCGATTGCTCAGTACCCATGAAAAGCCAGATGCACAGAGTGGGGCATGCATCTGGAGTTTGTTTGCAGTGGCTGGAGGCCCTGGTGTGCCCATTGTCTCTCTATCTGTCTCTCTTCTATCTCTGTCTATTTGCAAATAAATAAACATATTTTAAAGTCATGACAGATCAAGGAAAGGGATAGATGATAGATAGATAGATAGATAGATAGATAGATAGATAGATAGATAGATAGGCAGGCAGGCAGGCAGGCAGATGATAGATAGATATGCTATTTCTTCTACTTGATGAAATTGAAAGACATTACTTGCTTCACCCAATGAGAGGATAAGAAGTAGGCAGACAGTATACATGAAATATAACCAGGAACTGACAACTGTGGAACTTAACCTGACTGTGGGATGATGGGTTCCCTATGCAACTCTCTCTACTTTTGCATATATTTGAAATATTCCATAATAAAAGTTTTTAAAATCCTGTTTACAGTCTACAGCCATACCTCTGAGCACACCCCCCAAAAATCTACACTACTTAAGTAACTTGTGTATGCAAATTAAGACAAATATGTATTCATTTTATAATGTCTGCATTGAGAGACTAATCAGAAGAGCCACTCATCTTACAATGTCTCTGTTTTAGGCTTTGGTTTTTGGCCTTCATTAGGGTTAGCAGCCACACTTCAAGGGCTATATGTCATGTGTGCCTAGTAGCTAGAGCATTCAGCCAGCACAGCTCTGGAACTACATTCCAGCCTTTTCAGATTCCTGGGAGAACAGAAAAATGGACTGTATCATTCTGAGTGTTTGAAACAGGTTCTCTCTACCTATACCTAGTCCAGGGTGATCTCAAACACATGATCCTCCTGCTGCAGCCTCCCAAGTGCTGTGATTATAGGTGTGCACCATTATACCAAGCTAAAAAATGGTGATTTTTAAAAGAGAGGGCTGGAGAGACGGCACAGTGGGGAGGGTGCTTGCCTGCAGAGCCTAATGAACCGAGTACAACTGGCTAATGCCTCTGGAGTCCATTTGCAGTGGCTGGAGGCCCTGGTGTGTCCATTCTCTCTGTCTGTCTATCTCTCTCTTCCTGCAAATAAATAAAAATATTTTTTAAAAATGGAAAATTCCTACTTAAACTTACAAGTATTTGGCAGAAAGAACAAACTAACTTGTTAGGACAATGAGTACAGCAATGCTATCCTGAGAAGCATCTATCTCAACAGTGTAAAATAAAGGTGGCATGTATCTTTCCATCAAGAGTGAAGTGAGGTAGCATGCAGACCCTAGATACATGAAATATTTAGCACAGAATGCTGCAAGCATTTCCTATTTGATGAAATAGGAAACCCCTTTGAAAGTGTAAGGTAGTACGTGCCTTTAATCCCAGCACTTGGGAGGCAGAGGTGGGAGGATCACTGTGAGTTCCAGGCCAGTCTGGGATTATAGAGTGAGTTTCAGGTCAGCCTGGGTTAGAGACTTTACCTAGTAAAAACAAACAAAAAAGGTGATTCAAGGAAAAAGAAAATTCAGAGTTATCTATCTTAAGGAAAGTCAATTGTTATCAAGACTTCCTATAAAGAACACTTCTGACCTAACAGATTTCACTGGTAAATTCTACAAAATATTCAAATTAAAGGCAATCTTACTTAAAAAAGGCCCATATTTTAAAACAGAAGACCTGGGTGTGGTGGCACATGCCTTTAAACCCAGCACTGGGGAGGCAGAGGTAGGAGGATCGCCACGAATTCAAGGCTACCCTGAGACTACATAGTGAATTCCAGGTCAGCCTGGGCTAGAGGGAGACCCTATCTCAAAATAAATAAATAAAATAAAATGAAATAAAAACACAGAAGAGAGGATACTTCTCACCTCATGTTATGAGGCTAACACAACCATGAAAGCAAACCTTTAAGTAGATATAACAAGACAATAAAATAAAATTATACATCTATTGATGTACTGATCAAGTTGTTTGTAGTCCATAAAAAATGATGGTGCAACACTTGAAAATCTGAAACCTGAGATGTGACAGACAAACATAATTCACCACAGGCTGAGGTAGAAGGATTACTGTGAGTTCAAGGCCAGCCTAGGATAGAGTAAGGCCCTACTTTAAAAATAAATAAATAAATAAAACAAACAAAAAAAAAGAGCATGAAAGAGAAGGACTGGGAGTTGGCTAAGTGAGTAGAGTACTTGCCACTCACAAGCAAAAAGACCCAAATTTAATCCCAAATATACATACAGAAAGCTAGGTGTGAAAACACACACCTTTAATCCCAGTGCTAGGCAGGTAGAGACAGGAGGCTCCCTGGGGATCGATAACTAGCTAGTCTACCAGAATAGGTTCAGTGAGAGAACCTATCTCAAAAACTAAGACAGAACCGGACGTGGTGGCACACACCTTTAATCCCAGCACTCAGGAGGCAGAGGTAAGAGGATTGCCGTGAGTTCAAGGCCACCCTGAGACTACATAGTGAATTCCAGGTCAGCCTGGATTAGAGCAAGACCCTACCTCAAAAAAACCAAAAACCGAAAAAAAAAAAAAAAGGCAATAACTAAGACGGAAAATGACTGAGGAAGACACCCCATGTAGACCTCCAGCCCCCATGCACATGAGGATACACACATGTGTGTATACATACACACACACACACACACACACACACAAGAATATAGGAGAAAAATGCAAAGATCATCTCAACAGATGCAGAAAAAGTCCTTGAAAGCTCACTTATGGGAAAGGAGAAATTTCAGGCTAACATCTCTAGAGCAGCAATGAAAAACTCACACAAGCTAACATTACACTACATGAGTGAATTTTTGTTCCAGTGCTGGGAATCAAACCCAGACCTCACACATGCCAGGCAAATTTTCTACCACTAAGCTACATGCCCAGCCCCAATGATGAATTTTTGAACTATTTCCCATTATTACAGCGAGTAAGACAAGAATGTCCACCCTTAGGTATACTTCTAGTCAATTCAGTAAGGCAAGAAAAAGAAATGTAACATATCAGTGGTTACACAGGAAGAATCAGGAGTGTACAGCACTTGCCTAGCATGCATAAGGCCCTAAATTCAATCCCCGGTGCCACCAAACAATAAAAAGAAAAATCCCAGACCCACACACAAAAAAGAGTGAGGGCATCTTATAGATGTAATGAAACAAAGGGGGACTGGGGAAATGGCTCAGCAATTAAAGGTACTTGCTTTCAAAGTCTGGGTTCAAGTCAGATACAAATAAAGGTATGAGTCTGGTATTTGTTTATAGTAGCAAAAGACCTTGCTTTTGGCGAATTTGTACACACATTTTGTGGATTTCACAAACAAAAGTTAAATGCATCCTCTGAAATGAGACAATCTTTGAAATTACAAAGTGCAGCAAAAAAAAAAAAAAGAAGTCGTCAATTGCAGGTTGTCATCAAAATCAAACCTACCTGAATTCTATATGTTGAGACTTCCTTATCAACACCTATCCTCACCCAGAACAATCTCCAAACAGGATGTGCCCTCTCCTACTGTCCTCTAGAACAGAAAGTCACCTTCAAACAAACCCTATATGTGTCAGGGTCCCCAGTGTGAGTTCTGTAGCTTCTGCCCCAAAGTCAAGCCCGTCATATTCATCTGAAGGCACAGAAGGCTTGAGCCAATCCCTCCAAATCTTCAACAAATATAGATCATAACAGAACTGCATGTACAAATCAAGAGTGGCAGCATTTGGGGTACAGAAATGGCTCAGTGGCAGAGCTAGATTCAAGGCATGCACGAGGCCCCAGGTTCAATTCCTAGCACCATACACAAAAACAGGTGTAGTGGCACATACCTTTAATCCCAGCACTTAGGAGGCATAGGTAGGAAGACCACTGTGAGTTCTAGGTCAGCCTGGGTTAGAGTGAGATTCTGCCCCAAAAACAAACAAACAAACAAAAAACCAGAGTGGAGGCATTTCATAGATATACCCCAAAAATCCATCAAGTTTCCATTTACATTTATAGTTAAGCATAGTTCTGGGCATAATTTAGTATTAGAAACATTATGACCAAATTTAAACTGTGTCACCCAAAACAAGAAAGCACTGGAGTGAAAAGAACATCATGAGTTGAATCAAAGTGAAATAGCCATATGACTCTGTACATTTCTCTGGAATTCACTCCATTAGGTTATCACTTAAAACAAGGTTAACAGGCTGGGTGTGGGGGTGCACACCTTTAATCCCAGCACTCAGGAGGCAGAGGTAAGAGGGTCACTGTGCGTTCAAGGCCACCCTGAGACTACTTAGTGAAGAGGTCAGTCTGGGCTAGAGCAAGACCATACCTCGGGGAAAAAAAATAATCAAGGTAACCAAAAACTTACTGATCTATTGAAATGTTTATTAAGTCTAATTTCAATATTATCATCAACAAATATAATTGTAGGACAGTGTTTTCTTAAAAGAAATAAAGTGTCATGGGAAAAAAAAACAGTGGTTTCTCAAACCATTAAAAGTAAAAGAATGTGATTTAGCAATTCCACTTCTAGTATCCCCCCAAACCTGAAAGCAAGGTCTCTCAAAGGTGGATTGTTACACCATGTTCATGTTCACAGCACCAATATTCATGAGACCAAAAGTATGAAAGCAACCCAAGTGGTCAGCAACTAATAAATGGAGAGACAAAATGTGATAAATAAATACAATGAATTATTACTTAAGCTTTAAAAGGATGGAAATTCTGATTACAATATAGATCAACCTTAAGGTCACCATTCACAGTGAGATCAATCAGCCATAGAGGTCACACATTATATGACCCCATTTATATGAAGTGTCTGGCATAGGTAGATTTATGGAGATATGGTAGTTTGCTTAGGGGTCAGGTTAGGTGGAAGAACAGGGAATGATAGCTAAAGTATACAGTTTCTTTGTGGTGATCAAATACTCCATAATTTACTTGGGGTTGCATTTATCTGTGAATATAGTAAAAATCACAGACATGTAAACCTTAAATAGGTGAATTCTATGGTGAATGGATTATATCTTAACAACTACATGAAGATTGCAATAAATGATGAAATAACATTCCTGTGTCATGTTCAAATTGAAATCTTATTTTTAACTTTGCATCTGAGACTAATTTCAACTGGGCCTTCTTTCTTAGTCACAGTTGTTTCTTTCAAGAGTGAAATTATAGAATTACGAAGCCCAAACAAATTATGAAATAAAAAATACTAATGGCCAGCTAAAGCTAAATGCTGATGTAGAAGGAAGTGGGAAAGTTGACTCTGAGGAGACATGAGTCACTTTCAGGTTTTTACAAGCAGCAGTTAATCCCAAATTGGCATGGTTCAGGACACAGAGCCTCAAACACAGTAACAGAGAACAGGAATGCTTGTCATCTCACCATGCCCTGAAGTAGCATGCTCATTCTCAACACTGTTCCTTGTTTTTCTATTTTTGCCACTGTCCCATTACTTCAGGAATTAAAAAAGAAAGAGAAAGAGGGAGGAAGGGTGGGAGGGAAGGATGGAGATATCAGTCTTACCATTCCAACCTGGTCAATGGTTTCTTGAACTCTATCCAAAAGGACAGAAATTATCTCAGGGTGAACAGCTGAAATGGCCCCCAAAAGCTCTCGACCAACCTTTGAAAAGGTCTCTCTGGTGGAAAGGGTGACATAAGATACCTAAATGGAGAGACGGGAGAAAATGGTAAGGTACAAATACATAAGGCCCAAAATGCCCATGGCTTCTCAGATATACAGAAAGCTACAATGGAGATGGTGACAGCCACATTGGGCAGGTCCTTAGATTCCCAAAGGACCAAAGTCCACGCTCCTTCACTGTTAGAGATGGTTCAGAGAAAAACTGAAAAAAATATAAGGATCTCATCTCAGCATGTCACTCTGTCGATAAGGAAAATAAAGATCAGAATGGTAAGTTAATCTTTTCTGATATAATAGGGGCAATTAACAGCAGAGTTAAATCAATACTCAAGGCTTCCAAGTTCAATGTTCTTTCTACCATCACTGGCCTAGAAATCATGCCTCCACATGTGGAACCAGGCTGGCTCCTAGGATATCCATAATCCCCTACCCCACGGACTGATCCAGACTGCCCACGGAGGAGGATATCCAGATGATTGGGGTTAGAGAAGAGGGGCATTGGGGAAATGGGAATAACAACTCATTATTTTTCTTTGAATTTATCTCATTATGGACAATAAAAAAAAAGAAAGAAAGAAATGAAGCCTCCATGTTGCTGGCATGGGTGGAAGAGTGGAGTTTAGGACTGGGAGGAGCTGAACAGTAAAGGAAATAGAATTAAAGCTACAAAACTGTCTATTTCTTACCAGAACTTATGCATCAAATGTCAAGAACTGGTAGTGGGGAATGGAATGGTATAATACATATTTTCAAAACTCCATGTGGCAAAATATTGTCCCTTTGATTCTCTATCCCCTCTAACAAGTACAGAAGTAACTCACAAAGTCACATATTTTAGAGCAATACCAAAAGAATGAACAACCCAAAGAAAACATTTATAAAACTTCATACTCTGACCTCATATATTTCCAGAACAATAATTTTCGTAAAGTCTTCATCCACGTTGGTTCTTCTGGCCCGAGCCATCTGAGCAAAGGTAGTCAGAAGGCAAATCTCATCGGAGCTATTCATGGATGAAAGACACTTCTCAAAGTTCCCAAAATGTTCAGGGTCTGCAAGTAATATCAAGAAAAATTTAAGTGCAGAAAGAATAATTATATACCTTAATTACTCATTTAGAAAGAAAGAGGATTAAAATTTTTTAATTAACAGAATCCTGTCTTGCGTTAGAGACCTTGTGGGTCTCTTTGATCAACAGCTCAGTGTGGGAAGGAGCCAATGATTGGGACTGAGAGTTGCAGGTCTGATCAGTTTTTCATGGTGTTAGGCTTCCTCCCCTTCTATTCATGGCCCCTCTCACCAGGGGATGCCCATTTCGTCCTCGAGAGCTTACTATATGACAGAAGGATTTTATGATTTCAATTCATTATTGATTTAGCTTACTGTATAAATTCCCCCTCATCTCCTCCCATTCCTTCCCCTTCTTTCACAGTCTCTCATTTTCCCTGACAGGTTAGCTTAGAGTTTAAGCTTAACCTGGTTAGGAACCACATATGAGGGAGACTATGCAATGTTTGAATCTCTGTTGGGATAAGCAAGAGACCTATAACCACAGCCAATCAGTCAACCCAGGATAAGTCAATGAGGCAGACACCGATTTCCAACACAACCCAAAGCAGAAGTCCAGAGACACAAGATCTCAACAATAAAGCAGACTTAAAACTCACCCACCATGACTCAGGGAACTCAGTGGAAGAGGGGACAGAAAGACTGTTGGGGGAGAATATTCACAGACATTGCCCCCCTCAGTAACAACACACAAATGGGGGGGAGGAAACCTGGCTGCCTCCTGTGCCACCCCATAGGTTGATCCAGTATGCCCACCAAGGAGGATACCCAGTGTATTGGGGACAGGGAGGAGGGAAATGGGATACCAACACAATATTTGCTCATACAATATATCTAATTTTGAATAATAAAGATACCAAAAATTTTTTAATTAAAAAAGGGCTGGACAGTGGGCTTAGCAATTAAGCATGCTTCAGTGCAGACATGAGGGCATAAGGTGCCAGAAACCACCCAAGTTTGGATCTCCAGAACTCACATAAACATCTAGATGTGGCCACACACACCTGTAATCCAAGTCCCACACTGAAGCTAAGAGAACAGAGAATCAACAAAGCTTGAAAAAGAAACAAAAACCCACTGGCATCAATAAGAAAGTCTGAGCCAGGTATAGTAGTGTACTCAGGAAGCAGAGGCAGGAGGATCACTGTGAGTCTGAGGTCAGCCTAGGACTAGAGTGAGTTGCAAGTCAGCCTGGGGGAGGATTAGATCACATGTCACAGATGAAGTGCTTTGTGTCACTAGCTGTCACTTTCCTAAGTGGTATTTCCAGCTTCGCAGGCGCACGGCCTCTACTGGGGTAGCTCTCAGCCTCTGGCAGGCAGGCACTACAGATGCAAACTACGTAGCACAAACTTGGAATTCCAAGTAAAGGAGACTGGCTTGTATGAAAATTCAGAACAAGAAATTTGTCATAGCATGAGTGAAATCCTGATGAATGCAGTAAGTAGTATCTAGTACATACCGCCTACTTCTCAGGACACTATGTGAACAATACTACTTACTATCTCTATGACGCAGTTCGGACAAACAACTTGGTAATATATGACAGAATATATTCCAAATATTCTGTCATATACTGCAAAGCAACAATTTTACAAAACAAGCTCATTTAAGAAATATATTCCCAGAGCTCAGCAGCAGACCACTTGCCCTAGACTCAATCCCCAGTACTGCAAAAGAGAGGAAGAAATGATTTCTCTTGATGGAATTTTCCAAAGAAAGCCAGCAACAAACCAATTCTGCTTACATGCAAACATATTTGAGAAATCAAAAGAAGTTCATCAAATTTTCTGTGTTTTCAAATAACTCTGTGGGGCATTTACCAAGCCAATTTTGAGAACAATAAAAACAATTTGGAATTTTTTAAGGTTACACGTCAAGAGGCTTTACAATTTAAAGAATTCTATAAAAAAGAATAAATGGGAAAGAACTTTCTAATAAGCTTTTTTTCCAATAAACTTTTACATTAACTTTTAAAAATAATTTTATAATAATTTTATAATAATTTTATTGACATGCGTGGTGGCCCAGCACTTGTGAGGCTGAGGTAGGAGGATCACTGTGAGTTTGAGGCCAGCCTGAGACTACATAGTGAATTCCAGGTCATCAGCCTGGGCTGGAGTGAGAACCTACTTAAAAAAAAAAAAAAATCAAAACAAAACAAAGATATCTATAAAAGAAAAAAATCATAAATGTCTACCAAAAAATGAGACTTTGCAAATAGTAATAGTTTGGTAACTTTTGAAAATTTCTACACTTTATGGTTTTAAGTAATGTAGAGGGTCTAAAATTTGGAAAACAGCCAGGCATGGTGACGCATGCCTTTAATCGCAACACTCTGGAGACACAAGTAGGAAAACTGCTATGAGTTCGAGGCTAGTCTAGTAGTACAGACTGAGTTCCAGGTCACCCTGGACTAGAGTAAGATCCTACCTCAAAAAAATTTAAGTTTAATAAAATTTAGAAAAGAGAATTAGCTTTCGGCATGTTTTTAAAGCCTATTAATATTTTGTTAGGTTTTCTACCAGATGTTTTAATATGGAGGGTAAATACACACATACGCAATATTAATGGCCCTGATTTTTATTGATTTTTGACAAATAGATACCCTATAGTTCAGTGTTGATATAACATTAAAAATCAGGTTTTCACCAAAATTAAAGAGGACCTGATTCTGGCCCTCCAGCACCCACATAAACACCTGCAGTGCCAGCACTGGGGAGGCAGAGACAGGAGTTCTCTCTAGGGCATACTGTCTGGCTAGTCCAGCCCAGTCAGTGAGCTGTATTGTAGGAAGATACTGGACAGCAACCTCTAGCCTTTGCCCCCACATGCACATACATACATGTGTGAACACCGTATGTATATGTGCGTCCACACATGCATACAGAAACACATACATGCAAAAAAAAGTTGTCACACTACTGTGTTTATTGACACATAATTTAGAGCTAATCAAATTTGACTTCGGGTATGCGAGCTTCTATCCAGAGAATCCCAATAAAGCAATCTCTTGACTTTCAAAATGATCACCCATGAGCACAGAGGAAAACATCCCATTAGTCCTTCTAAAAGCAGGAAGAACAAAAGTCATTCCCGAGAAGTGCACAGGAGTACAGAAGGGCACTGTACCTTGGAGATGCCTCTTGCACTCAGCGGGTTGCAAGGTGAGGCCCAGCTGCTGTAGGTCCCCGCTTTCCACCTGGTGCATGAGGTAGAACAGCTTCCACAGCATCTGCACTGACAGCGTCCCGAAGGGCATTTCAGACATGAACAGCCAGATGCCAAGTCTGCAGGTTTTTTTAAAAAAGGGAGATAATTTCTTATGTTAGTCCCTTCAACACACTAAGAAAGTGGAAAAAACCCTTTTGCTCACACAGTATATCCAAGTTCCTTAAATCGCACTGCCATGAATTTTTTTAATATGCTTTAATCATTAAAACCCCAAGGACAAAGGATGGAAAACAATGACAGCCAATATCCATGAAGTATTTAGTCTATGTCACAAATTACTGTAATTGTCATATTATATAATTCATAATTAACACACACACAGAGTATTCTTTATCCAAAGTGATTGGTACCAGAAGTATTTCAGAGTTTTGTATTTTTTTTAGATTTTGTAACATTTGTACATATATAATGACATATATCGGGATGAAACTGAAGTATAAACATGAAATTCTGCAGCACTATGAAAAACAGCCAAGACATGGAACCTGCATAGATGTCCATCAATAGATGAATGGATAAAGAAAGTGTGGCCTACATATAATGAGACTTTATTCAGTCATTTTAAAAAATGAGTCCAGATAAGATGATAGCTTAGAAGCCATATCTGAGCGAGTGGCTGACTACAGTCAGGGAAAAGGAATAGGCGTATTGTCCCTTTGCCAACTACTCTTGCTGAACTCTGGGATCTACTTGTAACTTCCCCTAAGACTGAACACATTACACATTACATTACACCGCAGGGAGGTGACTGGCATAGCTCCTAGCAGACATCCTCGAGCACCTCGGCACTAGGTAAGCTACAGCACTAGGGAGCCTATGGACTGTCCCCCTCGCTGGTGACCATCCCCCCAGGATCACCCTCAGTGCCATAACCAGGACCTGGAATGACCTGCCTCAAATGATGCCTCAACTACTGCAGCAAGACAGCAGCCTGTCCTGCCTGGTCCCTGCAAAGGCTGCTGGGAGATCATCTCTGCCATTCTCAGCTCCCGAAAGAGAAGAGTTCATTATTTTCAGAAGAGAGTGAACTTCACATAAGGCAGTTCTGGGCACCTCTGAGTGAAGGTGACTGGTGAAAACCATCACAGATGCTTTGGTGCGATCCAAAGCAGAACATGGATGGCAGAACAGGGCTGCCCATGGACAGGTAGAGCCAGAAGCAAGAACCAGGGCAGGAACACAAGCAAATTGGCTTTGATATCTTGTACTGCCACCTCTATTTCCAAACAGAGCCCTTTCTTTTAAAAAAGAAAAAATGTGAAATTTTACTTTATCTGAGGCTAAATGTTGCATTTTACATGCAGTTTTGCATTATCTGTAAAGTTTATATCACATACTTTACCAATTGAGAAAACAATATCTTTAGAGCATCAACTGCACAAAGTATAAAATCTGGATTAGCTCTATAGCCTGGAAGGTATTATGCTAAGTAAAACAAGTCAGATGCAGCAAGACAACTCTGCCCATTCTCACTTGTATATGGAACCTAAAAATTTTGATCTCAGAGAGAACAGTGGTTACCAAAGACAGGGAAAGAGGATGGACAGGCGACAATTAATGGATACAAGAGTGTGGCTGGACTGAAGGAATAGCCGCTGCCTCTTCTCCTTTCCTTCTTTGTCTTTTTTATTAAGTAAAAGCTACGCATGAACAACTTAGGTGTTCTGCAGTCAGAATGTTAGTGCTTCTGACAAGCTTAGAAAGTAGTCCCTATGCCTCCATGCTGATATCTCTCCACTGCAGAGGCTCTTATCTGATTCCTTTCTGGACTATCAACAGAATTCCATTCACACTGACTCTGGCAGTACAGTACCTTCTGTCCATAGATCCCATGGACGGACACACACACACACACACACACACACACACACACACACACACACACACACACACACAATCATATGGAGACTGTGGAGAAGAGATTTCCAAGCCCAACACAAGTGTGATTCTGCAGGTCACAGCTGGGATACACATGTACCTTTTACAGTCACTTTTGATGACTGGGCCCCAGTGAGACTTAGATCCCACTGACAGTTCAGGTGCTAGCTCTACTCTGCACATTAGCCTATCAGCAATGTGAGAACAGACACTCGGTCCTGTTCATTGTTATATAAGCCAGTGTACAATCAGGGCCCTGTATTTTAATTATCTGATACCTAAATCAGTATCTCAAAAAAAATCAATATACAATAGAAGCTTGTTAAAATTAAATGCAAAATTTATCCTCATCTTTTCAATGTTTTTTAAAAAATAAGGAGACACTCAAATGGGTATTATATTTTGAGCACAGCTACAAACAGACAAACTACAAATAAGCAAAGTTTATTGAGAGAAAAAGAAGAGTTTTGTCTGTTTCATACATCTGTGAACCAAGCCCACACTAACCTAAAAAAAGAAATAGTGAGACTCCTACACACAGGTATCTTATTAACTACTCTAGCACCCCACATGAGACCTGATGCCATTTGACAATAGATTCCAAAATTATCAAGGAAAATTGTAGAGGCCTTAAGAGGAATGCCTCATGACAGCATATGGTTCAGGCTACAAAATTCTCTACAATACAGTAAGCCTGGCTTAAATTTTTGTCTTTTGCATTAGTGTGGTTGTAGATTGGGAGAATAGAAACTGTAAGAAACTTCCATCAAGCCAGGTGTGGTGGCACACACCTTTAATCCCAGCACTCAGGAGACAGAGGTAGGCATATTGCCATGAGTTCGAGGCCAGCCTGAGACTACAAAGTGAATTGCGAGTCAGCCTGAGCTAAAGTGAAACTCTACCTTGAAAAACTCAAAAAACAAAACAAAATTATTTCCTGAGCCAAGTGTGGCGCACGCCCTTAATCCCAAGCACCCAGGAGGCAGAGATAGGAGGATCACCATGAATTGAGGCCACCCTGAGACTACATAGTGAATTCCAGGTCGTCCTGGGCTAGAGTGAGACCCTATCTCGAAAAACCAGAAAAAAACTTCTATCAGATTGTCAAATAAATTTAGATTTCATGGTTTAAAATACATAGCTGTAATAATTTATTTCCTAAAGTAAGTTGTACTGAAGAATAGTATTATTATCTTTGCAATAATACATGCATAGCAAATAAGGTTCTTGGCTCAAAAACCTACCAAGTAACTAGGGCAAGAACATAGTTTCTCAACCAAGCAGGCCCAAGGACAAGGGACAGATGAGAAATGGAAGGTTCGCTCCATGCACCAGGGTAGGAGCTGCTGCACGCCTTGTTTCAATGAGCCCACCACACCAGATTTAGGATGCGCACACAGAAAGAGTAAAACTCTATATCCAGGTTCTATTTCATACCTTCTGAGTACCTGAAAGTGGTTAACATTTTGCTAAGCCATGCACAGTGGCTCACAACATAATCCCAGCACCCCGGAGGCTGGGGTACAAGAACTGCCATGAGTTTAAAGCCAGCCAGAACAACCTTGTCTTTAAAAAAAAAAAAAAAAAAAAAAATTTTAACAAATTAGCTAGGACATGTCGAGCTTTCTCTAAGTCTGCAAGTTTTCTGTTCTTTACCTGAAACCACACAAAAGCAAGCTTCAAAAGTTCTGCATGAGCCGGGTGTGGTGGCGCATGCCTTTAATCCCAGCAGAGGTAGGAGAATCACTGTGAGTTCGAGGCCAGCCTGAGACTCAGTGAATTCCAGGTCAGCCTGAGCTAGAGTGAGACCCTACCTCGAAAAACCAAAAAAAAAAAAAAGTTCTGCATGGATTAGAAGTATTTCCACCCACTACTGTATCTTTGTGACAAATCCATGAGGTCAAGAAAACAGCACGCTCATAATCATCACCTTCAAGTTATACATGAGAAGAATCAAGAGCACAAAAGGTCACTTGCCCAGGAGAACCCTAAGTGTCAGAGCCGCTATACTACACTCTGAATACATGGAGGACTGGGGCCAGAAGGAAGACAGACAGCTAGTTCAGGAGAAGACAGAAGTGAGGGGGAGGGGGCTCGAATTCCTAAGTAGAGCTGGGCCTACATCTCCTGGGGAAGGGCACAATCCTGTGGCAGAATTGCTCCAACAATTGGCCAGAGGCTCAGGGAAGGCAGTGAGGATGAATCATGGTGTCCCTCTCTGTTCCTTGAATATGAGCTGAGCTGTGGGCAACAGCAGTGATGGAATAACTGGGTGACAGGATTTACATAGCCAAGATAAGAGACCAAGAGGCAAGACCTACAGGGTAAAACCTTACAGTAAGACAGCCTGAACGTAAAATCAGCAAATCATGTGTAGCAGATACTGTGTTTCTATGTACAGTGCCTTTCTGGAAGCACAGAATGAGGTAGGTAATGAAATCCATCCTGGTTTTCCCCTGCTAAAGGCTGCCACAAAAGTTCAAAGGTGTTAAAACTGAGATAACAGATTTAAGACAGAAAAAAACCTGAAATAGAGACCATTTCTTCCAAAAGGGGTACAATACAGAAAGGGAAATTCAGGCCTAATAATTCAGCCAAGATAAGAAGTAGATGAAATACAAGACATCACTCTAGAGACCTACTTCAATGACTTTCACTCGGATCTTTCTTAGTACCTAGCCTTAGTACCACCATTTGTCTTACCTTTTGGCTTTCAGCACATGTAGGACAGCTCTCAGAAACAGCTCATCAAATTCAATCTGCAGTTTCTCCATGGAGTAGTGCTGCAGGGCTAACCCCGGGCCTGTGTTATGGCTCACATACTGTGCCCAGTGGTCACTGACATAGCCAAGGGTCATTCTGAGCATGAGGAAAGACAATAGAGAACTTTTCATTCCCTCACTCAGTATCAGTGCCTTTACATCTGAAGGGTTAATATGCCCGATACATACTAAGTGCTTACTATCTTCTAGGTTCTGGGAGAAATTTCAATTAGGTACAACAAAAACCACCTTCCTGGAGTGTGCACATAGTGGAAGGCACACAGACAATAAAATTAAGGACAATGGATAGTCTGTCACGTGGTTATAGGAACATTAAGATAGATAATGCAGGAAGAGGAGTAAAGAATGTCTGGAGCTGGAAGGGTGGGCAGGGGCAACGGGAGTATCTCACTGAGAAGGGACAAGGTTAACTGTTCTGCAATTGTTAAGTATGAAAAAACCCTGTGACAGATGCAAAGAAAACCAGAGAGAAAGACAGAAGCACAATCACAGCATCCTCCATGCTCATGGGTGTAAATATTTGCACACTGAAGAAAGAATACAGGTCTTCAAGCAATAAGGGCTTTCCCGTAGTTACTGAGGAAGCGCAGCCCTGGTACATGGCATGCATTCATATGTCATAAACAGGGGCCTGGGGAGATGGCTCAGAGCTTAAAGGCGCTTGCTCATACATCATAAACAGGAGCTATGGGACAAATATTCCTTATGGCTTTATTTTTCAAGCACAATCAGAAATCAAACCTCTGGATGGATGTCTGATAGTAAACAGGTAGATCAGCCTTTGGCTTTAAAGAACTTACTCTCAAAGACACCAGTCATCCCTCCTCCATCATCACCCTCACTCTCCTCACCCCCTACCAAAGGCTTGTTCTAGACCTTATATAGGGAACTCCCAGCCTTTGAGGGTATCCTATAATCTTCATAAAGCTGATAAATACATATCTAAAATAAACAAATTAAAATTTTGTTGGGGGAAGTGTGGAAAGGAAGAAATACTTTAGTTTTATGAACATTTTTTGAAGAAGGAGATTGGAAAAAATAATAGCCTGTATATGTAAATGTGGAACCATAACCAAATATTTTCACTGGGACTGCTCATAAAATTCCCATCTTATAGATGGGGGAAAGATGACATTCTCATGAGAAATAAGAGCTTTAGTGTAAGATGCCCATCACCCCATTTATGCAGTATCTGGACCTGAGCGAGGCAGAAGCAGAGACAGATGCACGTCAGCAGCATCACCTGATCATGTAACCAATTCGTTTCACAAACTGCCTATAACGGGCTCTGTTAAAGGTTTCTAATCCCACAGCCAGAAGTTCCACTAATGAGTTGGCAAAGGCAAAAATTTTCATCATCTCTTGAGGTCTTGTTGTTTCAGGTAAATAATCACCTATAAGTCAATCAGACAAAAGGGGGAAAATATTACTTTGGCAAAACAAAGAAGTACAAGTATAAAGTACAAGTATAAAGAATGAAAGCAGGGCTGAAGAGATGGATTAGCGGTTAAGGCATTTGCCTGCGACGCAGAAGGACCTAAGTTTGATTCCCCAGTGCCCATGTAAAGCCAGATACACAAGAGGGCGCATGTGTCTGGAGTTAATTTGCAGTGGCTGGAGGCCCTGGTGCGCCCATTCTCTCTGTCTGCCCCTCTCTCTCTCTCTCTCTCTCTCTCTCTCTCTCTCTCTCTCTCTCTCTCTCTCTCTCTCTCTCATAAATAATAAAATAAAAAAAAGAATGAAAGCAAAGTCAGGATGGAGAGGAATTAACAATCCCATTACTCTGGCTCCTACATCAAAGTGAAGGGCAGAACTAAAGGGAACACACAAAAGGAAAATTAATATACTTAAGCTAGGCAGCATATAAGCTAGTCAGCCTTCTTTTAAAAAATTTTTTAATTTATTTACAAGCAGAGAGAGAGAGAGAGAGAGAGAGAGAGAGAGAGAGAGAGAGAACGGGCAAACCAGGACCTCTAGAGACTGCAAATGAACTCCAGATGCATGTGCCGCTTTGTCCATCTGACTTTATGTGGGTACTGGGGAATCAAACTTGGTTTGTTGGGTTTTGCAGGCAAGCACCATAACCGCTGAGCCATCTATCCAGCCCAAGTAGGCCTTCGTGTATTTAAGCCCAAAGTAAAAATTAAAACCACAGAGGGAAGAAGGTTTAGAATAGGTAAGCAGAGGGGAACCCCAGTCAGCAGCCTACCAGGACACAAGACTTGGTGAAGCTTATGAGGGGCTCATGCCACTGCCACCTTTGATTATGACAAAGAAAATAGTCTACCTTTTGCTTTAAACCCAAGAAGATGTTGAAAGAGTTCATGAAACGGAAACTGTGACAAAAGGATGACCAAGTCATCTTCATTAAGGAGAATCCAACTGGTCTCAGGGTCTTCATCCTAAGGGAGGGAAGCCAAGCCATGTGAACCAACTGGATGACATATTCCAGTTTGGAGTTACAAAACTACATCATCTCAAGTCCCAGCGTGGCCCTCATGGCTTTTCCTTGGGGGCAGAGAACTTTTTCCCTCAGATCCACAGAGCCCAGAAATGCTCTAAAGTTGTAAGTAGAGCATGTGTATCTGGATCATGTCTGGACTAAAAACCCTGAAACATCTCTTTTTAAATCACAAAGAAGATAGAAAAAGAATCCTTTATAGACTGGGAACTTACTATCAAGCCTACTGCTTTGAAAACATCAGTTAAGAGCCATACTCTACTGGTATGGGTGAGGGCCTGGCAAGGTTTATAAACTGCCCAAGTGATTCTTATGTAGAGCTAGTGCTAAAAAATTAATCTCGTGGAAAATCCAGAGCCTTCCTTCCCACAGCCTTTCTGATTCAAGCAAACTCCTAACTTCCTCATCTATCCCCTAAGTTCTTCTGTGTTTTGCTTGTTTTCTTTACTGTGTGTGCATTTGGAGCATGGTGTAGGTGTGTGGTATAATATTTGTGCATGTATGTGCCCTTTCAGCACCCCAGGCACGGGCCTGCAGTGGTGGGAACAGAAAACTGAGTGTCCCACTCCATCATACATCCACCCATTCTTGTCTGAGCCAGAGTTTCTTACTGACAGCCCAGGCGATTCTCTGGTTTCTGCTCCCTCTGCAGGACTGGGGTTACAGGCATATATGGGAATGTGGCCACACCCAGCTGTTTATGTGGGTTCTGGAGATTCAAACTCAGGTGGTTTCAAGACCCTCAGGCCCTCAGGCTTGCCCAGGAATTATACTGAATCACTGAGCCATCTCTTTAGTCCCTTGTTGGGATTTTTCTTGTTTTCTCTGACAGGGGGAGGGGGGGAGACAGGGTATATCGTGGGATAGTTCTTGGAGTTAGCACTCAAGACACAGGCACCAATGTGGATTCTTAATCATTATCTGATTTTAATGTAGTTAAGCGTAGGAAACATAACAGAAAAAAAGATTTCTTTTTTTAAAAGGCCAGTCTGGTGGGAGGGTGGAAATGCTCCAGTACCATCTTTAAAAGGCCAATGAGTACCAGCTCCTAGGATGCTCCCTGCAGGAAAACAACTCAGTCTCTGGATGAAGGAGTCTGCAGGCCCACTGTGAGAGGGAGTGTCTGTTTCTGTCTGGACACCCAAAAGACATGGTCCCCACATCAGCATGGCTGTCATTCTGAGACAGCCTGCTGCCCAATGTCACTGCCCTTAGCAGATCTTACTAATGGCATCCTAGAACATTATAAAAGGACTGAACCTGAAAGAGGCACTGGACCCTAAATGAGTTGGATGAAAAGTTCCTTACAAATACACAACTACCTGCGTCCAGTGGAAAAAAAGATTAACAAGCAGGTTAGAGCAATCGCTCTGTGGGGAAGAGCACTTGCTGCTCAAGAAGGAGAATCAGATCCAACCCCCACACCACAGAAAAGCTGCATGGCTGCACATGGCTATTGCCCCAGCATCCTGGAGACAGTGGAACTGAAAAATGGTGTGAGCTCCACGCTCAGTAAAAGACTCAAGGAAATTGGGCAAAAGAGTAATAGAGAAGACACCTAACATCCTCCTCTAAGGTCAGACTCATGTGCACAGGGTATGTGCATCTACATACACATATACCACACGTAGTACACACCCAAAACAATTGACAAGCATTATCTTAGTTTTTTAAAAAATATCTTGAGGGACTAGGAAGATGCTCAGTGGCTAAAGGCACATGCTTGCAAATCCTGCCAACCAGGGTTTAATTCCCAAGTACCCACATAAAGCCAGATGCACAAGGTAGCAGATTCATCTGGAGTTCCTCTGCAAGGGGCCCTGATATACCTACCCATACTTCCTCTTTCTCTCTCTCCCCCTGCTCACAAATAAGTGAAAATATTTTTAAGTATCTTAGGCTGGGTGTGGTGGTGCACACCTTTAAATCTAGCACTCAGGAGGCAGAGGTAGGAAAATTGCTGTGAGTTCAAGGCCACCCTGAGACTTCAGAGTGAATTCCAGGTCAGCCTGGACTACAGCAAGAGCCTACCTTGAAAAACAAACAAACAAAAAAAAAGTTTCTTGGAAAGCTGGATGTTGACCATTAAATGTTTATCAAAATTATTCAGACAGGTTGTCTCAAACTCCAGAACTTGTACTATGTAGAATAAACCCGTGTATGAAATTCACAGTATCACTGAGATTCTGCCATCTGACCCCATCTAGAGAAGTTCTGGCTGCAAGAACCAGCTCTGGGGAGCTCTGTGCTTAATGCCTGTGTGACCTGGGATAGGTTACTTCACTCCAGTTTCCCCATCTGTAAAACAGGGGTCTCACTGTGTCTACCTCAAGGGTTGTCAGGAGAATGGATGAGGTAACAGGCAAAGTGCTTAGAACTAGAGCTGGTACGTGAGGAGTGCCCACAGTGATTACTTGAAACAATGCAGACACAACAAGTTACCTCTTCTCCTGCCTCATCTACAAGCGTCCAAGTCCCCGATGCAGGCCCCGAGGAGGATGGCTTCCACTCGCTGGGCTTCATGTGACACATGAACTCTGCTCGATTTCTAGAGGACAACAGAAAGGACTCTCACCACACTGACACAGAAAGCCCAACCTCAGTGCATTCTGGGTCATCTACTCCTCCTAAAGAAGAGCCAAGAGTCAGCTCAATTTTCACATGGTTTAAATTAGCAAATAAGAACTGGGTAAAACTCAGAAACACTAAAACCTTGCTAATGTGGGGAGAGACTCCACAACCACTCTGATTAGAAATGCTGAGGACTGCAGAACGGCAGTTAGCCAGCACAGCTCCCTTCCGGTTCACAGTGAGACTAGAACACATGTGGACTGTGTGATGCCTTCACTGGGAGACAACTCTAAGAAATGTATCCTGCTGGGCACAGTGGTGAACACCTTTAATCCCAGCACTCAGAGGCAGAGGGAGGAGAATCACTGTGAGTTCAAGGCCAGCCTAGGACTATAGAGTGAGTTCCCAGTCAGCCTGGGCTAGAGTGAAACCCTACCTTGAAAAAAAAAAAAGAAGAAAGGAAAAATGTGTCCTACCAAGTACAACAGGATAATCTGCAGTTCATGGCAAAGCTTGTTTAGACCAGAAAATACACAGATAGGCAAACGCCCAGGTCTACACCTGTCTCCCCCATGCAGGAGCCCCTTCAAGCAGGCAGCAAGGAAGGAAGCTGGAGGAAGCCCTCAGGCTTTCCTGAGCTGTATGTACTAGAACAGTTTCCTCTCTTGGACCACAGCCCTGCTGGCAGTCCTCTGAAAAAAACACATTCGTACTTTTAACCAGCGACCTTCCCCCAGACCACTGGCTATGGAGCTCTATTGCTACTCTTTCAACTAGACAGCTCCAGTCTTGAGCCCCAAGTGTCCATGGGTATGTGTCACTTGTATGCATCAGTGTTGTCACATTTTCCTCCATATAAAATAGATTTCTGCTAGTGCTTCCAACAACCTCCAGTCACTCAGGCTCATAAATCTACAGTTACTGGAGACCCATTCCTTTCCCACATTCTTTATTTAATCAGCCATTAAATCCTTTGCTGAGATGACCTCTACTCTCTCCTCCTTTGTCCACTACCATTATCCCAAAGCCACACAAAAATAGGCAGTTTCCTAAGACCGAAAGGTGGATAGCAGATCTTCCTCTCCTTAAGTGGGCATGTGGCCTCTCGCTGTGGGCACGGACGGGATCCAGGACCAGGAGAGGCAGACATCTGCAGCATCCATGAAGCAGAAGCACATAGTGTATGCTCCCCTGGCTCTAGTCTATCCTCATCTCATCTAATGTTTTTTCTCTTTAGTGTGAGACTGTCTCTCTGTTTCTCTAGCCATGGCTGGCCCAAAACTCACTATGTGGCCCAGGCTGGCCTCCAGCTCATGATAGTCCTGCCTCAGCCTCCTAAGTGCTGGGATAACAAGTTTGTACTACCAAGCCTAGCCTCATCTTGGTTAAATACAACTTTCACCCCCATTCAAAAACCTTTCACTGCTACCATGTCAAATGTCAAGTCCTCAGCCTTAATTTCCAGACCTTCTAGCCTCCAGCTCACCCTAGTCATTCACTTTTATTACCATCTCCTGTGGTCACAGTCCCCTTTACACCCCTACTGCCCTGTTCTACCTACAGCTCTCCTCAGTCCTCTCTCCCTATGCACTCCAAGCCACCCTCAAAGCTAGCTCACCCACTGTGGAACTCTCACGCTGTTCCACTAAACTCTTCATTCTATACATTGCAGCAATCATGGATTCACAAATTAGCGCTTAAATTTCTTTGTTTCCCCCCACCCCTGGCACCAAATCTCTTCTCCTTAAGGATCTCTTAGTATCTTGTACCTCTGACAATGGCATTTTTCAATAAGAGACAAACCCGCTAACAGAGGAGTCAATGAGGTTAATAAGCAGCTTAAGGGATCACTTTGGGATAAGGAGCATTAAATCCAAAGAAAATCTGCAGTGGTAAATTCTAGAATGTGGACACTTCCCTCTGGATTAGGGCAGTTAAGAAGGATAGAATTATTTCAATCTCTATTTCACAGAACTCTTCCACACTTACTTAACAGGGGACATCAGCAGGGCAAGGGACTGCATAAAATGAAAGACTCCTGATGGGCTATTCAACACTTTGATCTGAAATGAGAAAATATAAAACTATCCTGTAGCAAACCAACTCAACGGTCCACCACATAAGCTCACCAGCAGTCTGTGGCCAAGATGCTATGAAGAGAACAAAGCTGAAACCGGCAGCTCTTCCACAGCACTGGTCACCAGGCAGCACAGCACTGCCTCGCTGTGGTACCTGTGCGGCTGACGGCCATCACCTGCAACCCGAATTTAAACCAGACAGAACAAAAGCAAACAATCCCCCTTCTCTTCACAATGATTCAGGCTTCCTGACGCCAGAAATACTAAAAGAAAGGAACTGTGGAGAAGCTGAACTTGGCGTACATTTTGGCTCCTGCTATCTGAACGATGACTGTAATAAAAAAGCCAAAAGACACATGGCAGAGAGGAGAAACTATGCACCATATGGTTAAGATATGAGTTGATAACAGCCTGAGATGTCTGCTGCTATTTCACTTATACCAACTGTGGTGTAAGACAGCTTAATTTGAGAAGCTGTGTTGAGTAATACTAGAAAAAAAATAATACTAGCAAACCTGCCTGCACAGAAATCAGATAAAATTAACTATCGCTGAGCCTACCAAGCTAGATTACCAGTGAACATTTGCAATTCTGTCATAATTCATCAATGGTAGTGGCCCAAGAAGTTTTAGCATAATAACTCCTACAGGTATACATGGTATCTATTTTTTTAAATTTTATTTAAGTAATAATAATTTAAAGTAGTGGTTCTTTAGCAACTTCTTCAGGAAAAATATCTAATTACACCCAAGCCGACCCACTCCCCCACCCCCACCCCTGAGTCGACCAGCACACCATCATACCTGGATGAAAGGAACAGCCCACTTACTAACACCTGCTGGGCATCGAAGAATGTGATTTAGGAGGAAGAGGTGATCTCCAAGACAGCCAACTCTCTGTAACACCGACACCTGATTGATAAATAAAGAGTTCATGGTTTCACTGATTAAAAGAAAGAAGCTGCACAGTTACCTAGTGTAGTCATGGACCCAGTGTTGAGGCGTGTACAGCTGTTCAAGAGCACCAGAGGTTGATTTCCCATCCCAGAGGCCTATAAATCTGTAAGCACTAGGATAAAAACGGTGAAGTTTCTATACAAGTCTAGTTTTTGTTTTCTGACAAATTACAGATTACTGATACTTCTGACCACATGTAAAAAGATGTAAGTCATTTGTCCTATTCTTAGCAAAAGATTCTCAAATCCAAAAATAAATAAAAAAGATTCTCAAATCCAAGCAAATATGCTTGGAACATCTAGTCGGAACTTTAGTATGAAGCTAAAATAAAACACATAAAGCAGCCCCATAGAAAAATAGAACCAATAGACAAATATTCTCTCAGCAATACACCTAACAGTTTCTAGATTTTTCCAAATCCTTATACCTTTCTTCTTTCTTTAAAAAAAAAAAAAAGAATTAAGGGGCTGGAGGGATGGTTTAGCAGTTAAAGTGCTTGCCTAAAAAGCCTAACAACTGGCTTCAGTTTCCAGTGTCCATGTAAAACCAAAAAGCCAAATGCAAAGTGGTGTATGCATCTGGAGTTCATTTGGGGGAGCTAGAAACTCTGGTGCACCCATATTCTTTCATTCTCTCTCTCTTTCTCTCTTTCTCTCTCTCTCTCTCTCTCTCTCTCTCTCTCTCTCTCTCTCTCTCTCTCTCTCTCTCTCTCTCCTTGCAAATAAGTAACTTTTAAAAAAAGAATTAGATATGAAAATGTATAGAACAAATACTGTGTAAACATCTAGTCAGCATACTTCCCACACTTTCATTTCTTACTGAGTTCAAGTCTGACCTAAAAGCTAGAGCTCATTTAACAAGACATTTATTAGAGCCAGGTATGGTGGCACATTCCTTTAAGACCAGCACTCAGGAGGCTGAAGCAGAAGGATAGCAGTGCATTCAAGGCCAGCCTGGAATACAGAATGAGTTCCAAGTCAGCCTGGGCTAGGGTGAGACCCTGCCTCACCCTAAAAAAGAGCTACTCCCACAGCAAGGCAGATAACCTAGGGAAGGACAATGGAGAAAGGCACCAAGGGTGCCCAAAATTGTCCAAAATACAAATTTACAGACTCTTAAAAACCTAATAACTAGCCGGGCGTGGTGACGCATGCCTTTAATCCCAGAACTCAGGAGGCAGAGGTAGGAGGATTGCCGTGAGTTCAAGGCCACCCTGAGACTACATAATGAATTCCAGGTCAGCCTGGGCTAGAGCAAGACCCTACCTTGAAAAACCAAAAAAAAAAAAAAAAACCTAATAACTATGCAAAATTTATACTCACCCACTATGACTCAGGGAATTTGCCGAAGAGGGGGCGGAAAGAATGTAAGAGTCATGGGGGGGAGAATAACATGCATGAGGGAATGTCATCATGGATTCAATGGCTTTATCTAAGAACCTATGATTCTGTGCATATTGTTGTGTTAATATATATAATTTTAAGCCAATAACAATGTTAAAAAAAATTAGGGGGCTGGAGAGATGGCTCAGTGGTTAAGGCACTTGCCTCTTGTGCTTAAGTCCCCGGGTTCAATTCCCCAGTACCCACATAAGCCAGACCCACAAGGTGGTAGCCCTGGTATTCTCTCTCTCTCTCTCTCTCTCTCTCTCTCTCTCTCTCTCTCTCTCTCTCTCTCTCTCTCTCTCTGTATCTCTCTGCTTAAAAATGAATAAATAAAATATTTTTAAAAAGTTAAAAAAACTAAAGAAAGGCGGCGCTGCTGCGCCTCTGGCGGCTCTGCCCTCGCAGCCTCGGGCTCTGTGGCCCCGCGGAGGGGCCTGCGGGCATGTGGCTGCGGGGGACCCCGGGGTGGAGCCGGCCCTGGAGCTCGGGGGGGACCCCCACCATCTCCCCGGGGCAGCCGAGAGCCCCCGCGCACCACGAAGCCTGGGCCTGTTACCTGGAAGTCGT
The DNA here is from genome assembly GCA_004024765.1 of Zapus hudsonius. Lineage (NCBI taxonomy): Eukaryota > Metazoa > Chordata > Mammalia > Rodentia > Dipodidae > Zapus > Zapus hudsonius. The sequence goes on along the minus strand of PVHP010001432.1, from coordinate 37,219 downwards.
TGGCAGTAACATTTGCCATTGGAGGAGCTTTATTGGCTGGAATGAAATACTTCAAGAAAGAAAAGATAGAGAAGCTGGAGAAGGAACAGCAGCGAAGCATTGGAAAACCTTTGCTTGGGGGACCATTTTCCCTCACAGCTCACACTGGAGAGCCCAAAACTGACAAGGACTACCTGGGTCAGTGGGTATTGATTTATTTTGGATTCACTCATTGCCCGACATCTGCCCAGAAGAACTAGAAAAAATGATTCAAGTTGTGGATGAAATAGATAGTATTTCATCTCTGCCGAATTTAACTCCACTGTTCATCACCATTGACCCAGAAAGGGACACAAAAGAAGCCATTGCAAATTATGTGAAAGATTTTTCTCCCAAATTGGTTGGTTTGACTGGCACAAAAGAAGAGATTGACCGAGTGGCCAGAGCATACAGAGTGTATTACAGCCCCGGGCCTAAGGATGAAGATGAGGACTATATAGTGGATCATACAATAATAATGTACTTAGTTGGGCCAGATGGGGAATTTCTAGATTATTTTGGCCAGAACAAAAAGAATGCAGAAATCGCTGGCTCTATCGCTGTTCACATGAGAGCACACATGAAAAAGCAGTAGCCGACATGGAGAATTCTCCTGCAAAGAGGAAGAAAGCCTTGTCTCCCATAGGAGCCATGTCTAATGCAACCTGGAATGGGCTTCATACTTTAAGAACATCTGTGTAGAAAAAACATTACTCTTGGGTTCCCCAGCATTGGGACCATGAAGATTATAACCTAAAGTCTACTGAATATGCACCAGAATCCAGAGGACCAGGGTAAGTGGAGCCAGGGGAGAACGGGCCTCACAGAAGGAGCTGCCAGGAGACTGAACTGGTGCATCCCTGGGGATAATCCCTCACCAGTGTCTTGGACCTTGTCCCAAGGATTGGGACTAAATTCTACAGAAAAGAATGTAACTTCTAATGCTCTTGCTATTTGTCTTGAGTGCTTGGTGGCTGATAGTTACTGCCATTCAAAGTTTATCTTTATACTTGAAAGCTAGTTTCATTTTTCATTAATGAATAACACTGTCAGATTTGCATTTCCTTCCCCCTTAACAGATGCACTTTGGCTACTGAAGAGGAAGTCTGGTTTGGGGTTAATTGTTCAATTGATTCTTGCAGAGATCTTGTATTTTTGTAACAGCTAGGTGATTTACCAGGCATGCAATGATATACCAAGTGGAAAGAAGAGGATATTGATCGTTTGCTATTTCTCTTTGTGTGTCAGATTGTACTGTACATAAAATACATGTGATCAGTTTTTAACTTGAAAAAAAAAACTAAAGAAAAAAATTAGAAAGAAAAGCATACCTTGTGTTCAATAATACACTACAAAAATGTGTTATGATCAGAAAAAAATAACTCATTTAATGAAAAGAGCTTTTAAATGAAAAAAATATACAATGAAATAAGAAATAATTCTTAAATTATCCAGGTAATAAAAGACTCTTACGTCTATTTCTGCTCACTTACCAGTTTCTGCAGCCAGAGAAGAATGTCATCATGGAACTGGGTATCTTCATTCACTCTCCTGGTGAACATGAACAGGACACTAATGCACTCCTTTAGCTGGCACAGATCGGAGGGAATGCTCTCTGTCCACTTAGAAACTAGAAATAAAAGGAAGGACTAAGTAAGTGCCCATAAGTGGTATGAGGAAGAATGATAGCATCTTCACTTAAAGCAAACAAGCCAGCATACTTAAAGCATTTAACTCAGATAAAATCCCAGAGGCTCTCTGTCTCTTGACTGAGAATCCAGTGTGAATAACATTATGCTCCTGCCATCATGCCAGAGTTCCCTACCATCCTGGACAGTATGCTCTGGAACTGTGAGCCAAAATAAATGATTCTTCCTTTAAGTTCTTTTTTTTTATTTGTGTTTGCATGTATGTATGGGCACGTATGTGCCATGGCACATATGTGTGGGTCTAAGGACAAGCTTGGGATATTGGCCATCTCCTTCCACCTTGCTTGCGACAATCTCTCTTCTGTTGCTTTGCCATTAGGAAGGTCAAATAAACTGCCCCATGAACTAACTTCAGGATTCTCCTAACTCTGCCTCCCACTTCCACAATAGGTATATTAGAATTACAGACACATGTACCACGCTTAATGTCCAGCTTAGCATGGGTGTTGTGGATCTGAATTCCAGTCACCAGGGTTACAGCAGGCAAGCACCTTTAACCACTAAGCCACCTCCCCAGACCCCTTAAGCTGTTTCTTGTCATGTATTTGCTCACAGTAACAAAAAGGAACTAATACAGAAAGCTGGTATCAAGAAGCAGTGCTGGTTCTGATAAACCTGACCATGTAGTACTCAGGCCTTTAGAACTGGTGTGCTAGAAGATGTGAAAGTGTATGAAGCTGTGGGCTGGGTAAGTCTTAGAGTGATGGACCATTCTGGTTGGAGAGCAGAACACCAGAATGTTGAGAGAAACAAGGACAGCAGGGGCCCAGCTCATGTGGTTTCAGAAGGGAACAAAAATTCTATCAGGAACTGAGATGGACATTTGTAAATTTTGGCAAAGACACTGGCTTCATTCTGCCCATGTTCTAAGAACCTGGATGAAGTGGATTTCAAAAGAAATGGACTAATTTGTTTGGCAGAGGAAACTCAAGATAGGATAGCATGCGGGGTGTGTGTGTCATGGTAACTGCTCAATGCTCTGATCTAGGTCTACAGTGAGAGAGAGCAAGTGGAGCAGATATGAAAACTGTATAGTTTGGCCAGCAAAGGAAAAGTTGAAGATAAGCCTATACTTAGAAAGCAGCTGTAATTGTTGAAGAGAAACCTCCTGCCCTGCACTGATAGCAGAGATGCCCCGAGGGCAGGACCTCACCTACTGAAGACTCCAACTTGTGAAAATGTTTTTATTTTTTTTATTGTACATAATGAGTTACAATATTTAGTGGGCAAACAATGAGTTGTTATCCCCAATTCCCTGCTGCCCTCCCCTCCCCAATCCGCTGGATAACCTCCTCCATGGGTCATCTGGACACTGATCTCACTCTCCAATGGAGATTGTGTTTGTATTTTTCAGGATGCAGCGAGAGAGCTGGGGCCCATCTAACCCTACCAACCGACCGTAGGCTGATAGCTGAGATTCTGGCAAGAGAGGAGCCACCACAGTCATACTGTGGAGGATCCATATGGAACCCCACAGAGAATGACGGGATGAACAAAGGACCCACAGCCACAGCCATTAAATCAACACAGATGAAAATGTTTTTAAAAGGAAAAAGCCTGAATTGAGAAAGCCTGAGGAAGGAATTGTTTGCTGATAAGCAAGCACTTAGGAAAGTGTCTTCTCACACTGAGCTACCAAGGCACAGAGGCCACTACAGCTACAACAGGAGGGGAAGCAGAACCACACAGCGCTGGTTTTGCAGGCATAAAAGATGGAAGAGTGGCGGGGGGGAAAGATGAAGTCTTGCATCAAGGTTCCCGGAAGCAGCTGAGGCCAGGCAATGTGTAGCAATCAAAATTCCCTGCAAGAAGCCCTTGAGAGGCCACTGTGTGAAGCTGGGATCATGAGGCCTAAATTTCAATGGAGACCCCAGTATGATAGAGATGCAGAGAGGCTTTGTGTCCTGCAGGCAGGCTAGGTGGAGGAGGGGGCTACCCAAGGATGATTCCATCATGAGAGCCAAACACCAGGACATGAAGTTCCAGGATCTGGAGTTTGCCCCTCTGGATTTTGGTTTTGCTTTGGTCCTATCTTGCTTCCATTCTCCTTTTTCAATGGTAATGTTTACTCTGTGCCACTGTGTGTTGGAAGTGCACTTGTTTTTAAGATATTACAGAGGCTCACAGTTAAGAGACTGCCTTAAGTCTCAGTATTATGATGAATAAATTTATAATCAAGCTCCATTTGAACTTCACTTGGTACAAAACACATTAAGTTAAACAGGAACAGAGAATTAGCCTTTTGGCATCCTAGAGAAGGCGAAGTGACAGCCGGGAGGGAGGGAGGGAGGGAGGGAGGCAGGGAGGGAGGCAGGGAGGGAGGCAGGGAGGGAGGCAGGGAGGCCTAACCAAAACACATAGTTAATAAAAATAACACACACAAGACCAATTAATATCCTCTCAATTCTCTTTAAGGTTCTAGAGCCTAGGAAGGAGCCCTTCACTATGTACACACCTCGGTCTGGCTGATGAATGGCTAAAGGTCTCAGGACAGCCGAGTTATTGAGCAATGCATAGATGTAAGACTCCACTTGCAACCTCGAAAGCACAGAAGTGTAAGAATGAAGAGCCAGGGTCTGGTGGAGGTGCTCAGACTTGGCATCAAATAGCTTCTTCAGTTCCCCCAGCACGTTTTCATTCATCTCTACTCTCTGGTAACGATGGTGACCGTAAACTCTCACTTGGTCTGCACAGATACCCTACAGTGGACAGAGAGAAAGTGTGAAGCCAGATGCATCTGAAGCAATCAGGCACACACAGGACCATTTTCAATGCACTGATAATCATGGTGAATGCAGTAAACATAGTATGCATAGAAAATACTAGAACAAATGGTCATGTATCAAAGAGTATGCTGCCAATCATAAATACATTACACATACTGAAGAGGAGTCAAGAGAAAGTAGAAAAAAAATAGAAGAGCTTGTCCCGTACTGATGTACTTTCAATTTTATGAACACTGAGGAAAATGGGATATCCCTTAAACTATATCTACCCCATTGTTCTTTATGGCTCCGTTAAGTTCAAATGATACCCCTCCCTCCTTTCTCATACCGACTCCCCAAACTATATGAGTCTATCCTCTCTCAGTATTTCCAAATGCTTCCCTCTCTGTACAATCTACAAAGAGACACAAGGCTCCCTACAAATGAGGAGCAGGGACCAGGAAATCATTTTCATATGCTTGTCCCAGTGTTCCTCCAGCTTCCAGTATGCCAAGCTGATCAAGAGCTGCCTTCTCTTCCTTGCCTCCTCTCCCAGACCCTTATGAAATCCTTCGAGGGAACTTGGCCTCCATCACATCTGATGGACTTGTCTACTTCCTGGTCATCTCTCAACCTGTCTCCTCTGCATTTGTGGCATTATGTACAAGGTATAATACTACCAGTATATGGGCTGAATTCGGCCTTGGGACATGGCTTGCTGGCATAGACTTTGAGTATACCTGTGTTCATGTTTTTATATGCTTAGTTAGTTGCCAGCAGTTAGGTATCCCCTGTAAAGAGCCTAGCTCTGGGAGGGTCATATGATAGGCATTTCTGGTCCACCACAACCCCACAGCAACAATCAGCCAGAAGTTAAGGGCTACTGCTCACTGTGCTGGATATGAGCTTCTGCACGGACCACTGTCCTACTCAGCCTGCTTCCCTTCCACAGGTTACATGCCTGGTCTCACAGCCATTTGACCTTGAGACCCCTCCTCAGCATGGAGCCAGGGCTGTGCAGGGAGGAGCTCTGAGGGCCTGGACAGTAGCAGTTCAGGTACAAATTCTCCTGAAAGCTTTATGGATACTTGCCAGCATACCTGCACAGACACTTGCTCCTCCTTAAAGTGCCACAGTCGACTCTTTGCGCTTTGGCAATCAGACGTCAATGCAAGCAACTCAGCTTCAGCCAGCAGCAGCTGCTTCCTACAGCGTGAGTAGTTCAAAAGCAACTCATAGAACTCGTGCCTGTCCTGATGAGCCATGCTGTCAAACTCCTCTAGGTATGACTCGATATTCTCCAGCCATGACCCAGGCTCCAGAAGTTTTAACTGCTCTTTAGTAAATGGTACTAGTTCTGGGAGAGATGGGAGTTCTGGGTAGAGCCGCTCACTACAAAGCAACGGTTTTCCCGCCACCAGAGCTGGTGCTTCAGCCATTTCAGTTGGCAGCTGAGGATATAATTTCTTCAGCCTAAGTGGCTGAGAAACCTCTTTGGCTTCACAGGAACCATACAAGGCAGCACTCTGAAACACCTCTGAAGAGCAGCCAGGGGCTGGCTCATCTCCTTTCTCATTCTGAGTTTCTCTGACTTGTGAACAGCCCATTTCCTGCTGAATACAGGAAACGTGGGATTGCAGTGTGATTTCTGAAGGGCCACATTGTACCAGCGTGTTGTCCTCCACATCTGTAAAGTTCTTGCAGAGTTCTACTTTAGTTCCAACATTGTCTCCAGGGTTAGCCTTCAACTTGATCTCTTCATCTCCAACACTCACCTCTTCCCTTTCTTTTAGGGGCTCGGTGTCACATGTCAGGGGAACTTCATCATCTAGAGTCAAGGAGGTAAGTGGTATATCAAACATTTCACTTTCCTTCTGTCCACCGGCACCGCTGTGGAGCTGGGAATCAGGTAATACCTTCAGATGGTCTCCTGTTGGCTCACCAGCTGAAGAAGAGACGGCCTGCTCGCTGAAGGTCTTTGGAAGAGAGACTTCATCAACCTCTCCTGTCTGAAGGGTTTCATATTTTTTCTTTTCCTAAGAACAAGATTTTATAGCATGAAACAACTGTAACTGTTGCTTTCAGCATAAGAAATTTTTAAACCCTAAAATCTAAATTTTATCATTTAACAAATAGAATCTAAATTTACTTCATAAGCAAAGGGCTTTATATTTTCTATTATCCCATTATGAGTGTACTGAATCTTGAGATTCATTAGTCTGGTCAAAAAAGAAAAAGCTGGGCTGGGGAGATGGCTCAGAGGTTAAGGTACTTACCTCCAGTGCCTAAGGCCCTGGGTTCAATTCCCCAGGACCCACATAAGCCAGACGCACAAGGTGGTGGCCCTGGTGTGCTCTCTCTCTCTCTCTCTCTCTCTCTCTCTCTCTCTCTCTCTCTCTCTCTCTCTCTCTCTGCTTGAAAATTAATAAAATATTTTTAAAAAAAGAAGTGCTTCTTTAAAAAAAAAAAAGAAAAAGCTATCACAATAAGTGGAAAATTATGATATGTAAAGAAAAGAGGAAAGTCTTAAAAAAATAAACTGTGTCATTCCACTGGAGTGACTCAAAAGTCACCATAGTGCTGAGAAGTAACAGTGAAGTGTTCAGCACTGAGACATCTCTTTCACACTTCCTGAGGCTCAGGGACCATTGTGGAAAAAGCGGTGTAAAGACTGTAAGAGCCAAAGGAAGGGGAGGACTGCTTACAATGCAAACTTCCAGACACAGACACACGTAATGGCCTTAATTATTCATGACCTCATAGTGCCTAACATTACCCACACAAGACCTTCATAATAGGAGGAAAAGATGATTACACTGAGATCAAAGAGAAACTAATTGGAAGGGGGAGGAGATTTGATGGAGGGGGGATTTGAGAGGAAGAAAATGGAAGTGGAGAAAAGGAATAATCATGGTTTATTTCTATACTTATGGAAACTGTCAATAAAAAGTCATAAAAAGAGTCACTGTACCACAACTCTACCAGAGGCTAAGTAAAATATAAGTATCTAGCTGTCAGGTCACCACACATTTAACCTCATCTTGACAAGCATGCTCACTCTAAACTCACACAGCAAAGGCTGAAACAACTCAAACACCTGAACAAAAACATGAGAGCATTGAATTATAAACTACAGAAAAAATATCCAAGAGTCTATACTTATATACTTACCTGAGTGAATAAACCAAATAGGTAGAAAGGAGATCCATGAGGACCCAAAATAATACAGGCCATTGCCAAAGCACTTCAGAGCTAAATGGTAAGACCCATTACTGAAGGTACTGCAGGCTGCATATACAGCACGTGGAACCTAGAAGCAAGCCAACTTACTCCTGGATAGCCCTCATAGCTCTGGAAAGAGCTATGGGAGCTGCTGGGGGATAATGGTCACCAACAGCATGAACAAGCAGGCGATCCCACAAGCTACAAAATCAAAGCAAAGCACATGCATTTAATACCAGCTAGGCAAGAAATACACACCTGTGCAATAGTGGGACCCAGTCTTTGCAGGTAACCAGCTGTTCTAGGACTGAACATAGGGTGCACTCAGTGAGAGAGAACTCATACCTGGTGCTGGGAACCAAGTCAGAATCCCATGTATAGGAAGCACATAGACTCCGGGGATAAGCCCCCACTGCTCTTTGGCGAGGAAGAGTGGGCACACACATCAAAAAGTTTCTCAAATAACTATGCTTATCCCTCTAATTGAAGCTGCTTTCACTCTTGGTTAGAGACTGTTTTATTTGTAAGGTGGCAGAGAATACTAAGAAGGACCAAAATCCAACAATACGACAAAAAAAAAAGAGCCAACTACCTATCATAAGACACGTTACCTCTACCTCATCTGCTGGGGCCAGGAGACATTGCAGAGGAAGCATCAACACAAGTACTGCTATCATTGCTAGCCTGACAACCAGCTCCACAGAGACACTGTGGTCACTCGAAACTCATCAAAGCAAATCCGAGTATGGTGGTGCACACCTTTAATCCCAGCACTTGAGGTTCAGATAGGAGGATCACTGTGAGTTTGATGCCAGTCTTAGTCTTGGTTCACCCTTTCCTACCCCCATACCCATGTGTGATAGTTAGGTTTTGTTGTCAACTTGATCTTTTAATTATCTTGGGTAGGTCTCAGAGGATGTTTACAGGAAGGCAACGTCTCAATAGGGTGCAGGATGTAAAGAAGCTTAAAGAAGCTGGAAGTAAACATCCTTTCCTGTGTGGGCCATGCAGGAAGGAAATTCCAGAGACTCAGGAAGCCATTATGTCTGGGGAAGGGTTGTAAGACCCCACCCTAAGGCTATATATAAAGGAGAAGAAATTCTCTCTTTGGCCCCTCCTGCCTGTTTGCTATTGTATGTGTGATGTTGGTGATGGGTCCCTGCTTGGACCTGTGAAAGAGGGCCAGCCTCTTTTGCTGTTACAGAACTTTCCCTCAATCTGTAGTTTCAATAAATACTTTCCTCCCCAAATTGTGCCTGGTTTGAAGATTCATCCCAGTGGCATATGGCTGACTACAACACCATGCTTCCATCTCTGCTTAAACCTTTCCACTCCCAGAATGCCCATCCCCGCTTCTTTCCTATTTGTTCTACTCCTCCCCCCCAACCGCTTTAAGGTTTTGTTTTTTTTTTCACCCATCTCCCTTAGGGCCCTTTTCCAGCTTTCTGGCCTCTTCAGACCCTCACTCCCCCTTAAAATGCATAAAGCTAAAAGTCTAAAATGCCATGATTCACATATGAAATACATGGAATTTGTCTTTCTAGGCCTGTGTTAACTCAATGTATCATTTTCCAATTCTATTCATTTTCCTGAAAGTTTTATAACATTGTTTTTCTTTACAACCGAATATTCACTGTTATAGTATAAGGGCCACACACGTCTTCATTATCCATTCATTCATCAGGTGATTTAGTTCCCAGCCATTGTGAATAGAGCAGCAATATTTTTGGATATGGAGTCCTCAGGGGATATGCCCGGGAGTGCTAGAGTTGGGTCATCTGGAAGATCTACTTTTAGCTCTTTGGGCTCCCGTCACACTGATTTCCATAGCAGCTGCACAGTTTACACTCTCACCAACCAGGATTCTTTGCCATTTGTCCTTTTTCTCTCATTTTTTTCATAGTATCATTTTTATTTTGTTTTATACATGTATATAATGCATTTTGGTCATAATCCCCTCCCATTATTTTCTTTTGTCCCCCTTCACCCATGTCCCTTCTACATAACGACTTCTGTTTTCTTGATGACAGACATTCTGACTGGGGTGAAATGGAATCTCAAAAGTAGCTGTGATTTGTATTTCTCTGATGGATAAGGATGTTGAACAAAACTATTTTTAAAAAATATTTACTAACCATTTGTATTTCTTCCTTTGAGAACACAACTATCTGTTCAGTTTCATAGCCCAGTTTTAAAATTTTTTTTCCTTCTTCTTCTTTTTTTTTTTTTTTTTCATTCAGAGGCTGGCCAGCAAGCCTTAGCAGTTCACTCTCTGCTCTGTACAGTACTGGGGTTACAGGTTTGCATGGCATGCCCAGCTTTTAACATGGGTGCTGAGGATTGAACCCAGGCCCTCGGGCCTTCATGCTTATGTAGCAAGATCCTTACCCATTGAGCCATGTTTAGTTTCTGAGTTCTTTGTATACCCTGGATATTAATCTTCTGTCAGATGTACAGCTGGCAAAGATTTTCTCCCATTCTGTAGGCTGCCTCTTCACTCAAGTCAGTTTCCTTGGATGTACAGAAACTTTTTAATTTCATGAGGTCCCATTTGTTGATTGTAGGCCTTATTTTCTCAGCAGTTCGTGTCCTTTCCAAAAAGTCCTTACCTATGCCTGTATCTTCAAGTGTACTCCCTCCTTTTTCTGCTAATAGTTTAGTATGAACTTTATTATATGAACATATTGCATGTTGATCAGATCCCCATTGGGCTATACTTTTATATTCCCTCTCCCCTACCCCCATTCAACTGAGGGCCCTCCTCAGTGGGGTTATTGTGGGGTCCTGCATGTACCAGTCTCAGTAAGGGTAGGGGGCAGTGCATCAGGATACTCCTTCCCAGGCCTGCAGTGCTCTGAGCTTTGGTAGGCATGTTGTAAGTCTCCTTTAGTGTTGAGCTCTCTGCATTCTCTGAATTTCTGCTTTGAAGATGCTGAAGTCTTCTCAGTGTCTACCACCATCTCCCTGGAGAAGGCTCTGCTAGCAATTTTTAAATGTGTGTGTGTGTGTGTGTGTGTGTGTGTGTGTGTGTGTGATATCTTATTTTACTTTTTTGGGTTTTTTTTTTTTGAGGTAGGATCCTGTCCTACCAGCCCAGGCTGACCTGAAATTCACTATGTAGTCTCAGAGTGGCCTTGAACCCATGGCAATCCTCCTACCTCTGCCTCCTGAGTGCTGAGATTGAAGGCATGTACCACCATGCCCAGCCTCAGATATATTCTTTTAAAATATTTGTGGGTATGTGTATGCATACGTGTATCTGTGTATATCCTCAAGGTATCCATCCTCTCCTTCCATGGCCTTTGAGATTGGGTCTCTCTCTCTCTCCTCTCTCTCTCTCTCTCTCTCTCTCTGTCTCTCTCTCTCTCTCTATTTATGTGTGTTTGAAGAGTAGCTGTGCTGTGGTATAGTGTGTGTGTGTATGTGTGTGTGCATGCGTGTGTGGTGACGGGTGTGTAGGCCAGAAGAGAACATCAGGTGTCCTCTCATCACTCTTCTATGTAGTTCCCTGAGACAGGGTCTCCTTCAAACTGGAGCTTGTCTGTCAGTGAGCCCCAGCAATCCTCCCTCCACCCAAGACTGAATTTACAGGTATGTGTGGCCATGCCCACCTTTCTATGTGGGCTGGGATTTACAGACAGGTATGTGTGTCCAGGCCCAGCTTTCTATGTGGGCTCTGGGAGCTGAACTTGGTGATCTTTGCCCAAGTACCCATAACCACGGAGCCATCTCCCCAGCCCCCACTTGTGGTTTTGCTGCTGCATGTGCCAGAAGAGCCAACCTGCCAACTTCTGGGTTCTCCTAACTCTGCCTCCTGTTGTGGGACGAGGAGACCGCAGGTGTGAGTGCCACTTTGCGTTTGGCTTTATGTGGGTACCGGGGAGGAACAAACTCAGGTTGGCAGACTTCCAAAGAGGTGTCTTTAAATGCTGAGCCATGTTCCCAGCTCCATGAGACAGTATCTCTTGTGTTCTACGGCAGCCTCAAACTCACTGTGAAGCTGAGGATGATTCCTGGTCCTGGGTATGCCACTGACCCAGCCATCATTTTACTTATTTTTAATGGTTAACACTTTCAGATGATTTGCTGACCACATTTTTATTAATATTGTTAATTGTTCCAGATAACAAGTTTCACTGTGATATTTTCAAACATGTATACAGCACACTTTGATCATTTTCACCCTCCATACCTCCAATAAATTATTATGTTGACTTTTTTAAAGATAATTTTGGTCATATACTCTTCCTTGCATCTTCTTACTTAATCTTTTGAGACAGAGAGAGAGAATGCAATATAGGGTCTTACTGTGTAGTCTAGTCTAGGCTGGCCTCAAAATTGGGGTCCTGTTTCTGCCTCTGCTTCCTGAGTGTAGGAATATAGATAAGCCCACCACTCCCAGCTGTATTATCATCTTCTATAACCTCACATTCTGTGGCATAGACCTTTTATCAAAACCGTGAATTAACTTTAGCATAATACTGTCAACTGAAATATAGACCATATTTGGATTTCCAGTTTTTCTGCTAGGGCCCTTTTTCTTGTTTGGGGATCCTGTGTGGGTCCAGGTTACATTCAGTTGTCATGTCTCTTGTCTCTGACAAGTTCCTCAGTCTTCTCTTTTCTTTCATGACCACAACATCTCAGTTATTTTGTAGGTGGGAGAATGGGTATGTGCTTCAGTGAGAGAACAAAAGAGAGAGAATGAGAGGGATGGGTTTTACAGGCTATGGGAAAGAAACTGCCCTGCAAGAGCTTCTCTGACCAAGTATGAGAGTAGCATTAACCTATGGGTATACACATAAGTATTTAGAAGGTAGTTTAGCAAAACAAGAGTCAGAGGTTCTGCTCTGGGATCTATGATCTCCCCTGCCATGGGCTTTCTACCAGGTTTACAGCACCCTCTTCTAGACTGGGCCATAAATCCAATCAGAAAGCTATTGGTACCCCCATAATAGTCATGCCACTCTTGTGCCAATGGACACAGCTTCCCTAGCAGGTCAGTTGTATAGCACACAGCATTTACAGCTAAGACTGTTGATGACTTTTCATTTGCATCAGCCTGAATAGCACCTTCCAGTGCTATGAAAGCTAGCTGGCAGAGAGGTTTCCAGGTTACTTTATCTATGTTCTGCACCTGAAACATGTGGTGGCTTCAGCAATAAGAACTTACCATCTAGTTTTGGTGGACATTCAAGAGTAATGACAATAGCCTGCATTGTTTTGGGAGTTTTGGGGGCCTCTATAAGGAGGTACCCTGCTCCTAGCACTGAAATTTTGTTTAATAAACCACAGCTTCTAGGAGTATTATCCACCTATGGAGAGTACCTATGGTGATACTCCACACAGATATGTAAAAATTACATACATGGAGTGTACTGAATGTAAAAATCCTCGATAGGGACTGAAGAGATGGCTCAACAGTTAAAGGGCGAGACTTTTTTTTTTTTTTAAGGTTCAATTCCCCCATACCCATATAAAGCAGATACACAAGTGGTGCATATGTCTGGAGTTCCTTTGCAGTGGCTAGAGGCCTTGCCATGCCCATACTCATTCTCCCTGTGTCTGCCTCTCTCTCTCTCTCTCTCTCTCTCTCTCTCTCTCTCTCTCTCTCTCTCTCTCTCTCTAATAAATATATAAAATATTGAGTTAAAAATCCCACATAGCCTAAGGTGTTTTTGATGAAGCTTCCTTCATCAAAAGTCTTAGTCTCCAGCAAACAGAACACCGTTGGAGGAGGTGTGTCACTGAGGAGCAGATCTTGAGTCTAGCCTACTGTGTGTTCAGAGCCAGCTTGAGGTCTGACTGCTCTCTCTCTGCTGTGTATCTATGATGTTGTAAACCAACTGCCTCAGCACGATGAAGCTTCCCCTGGAAACTAAGGCTGAAACAAACCCTTTCCTCCTATAAACTGCTTCTGGTAAGATGTTTTGTCCCAGCAATGAGAAGGTAACTGCAATAATAAATTTGTACTGTGAGTTCAGAGAATCATAACTGGTCAAAGCGATGAAAATAAGTGACTGTTGGACTGAAGAGATGGCCTAGCAGTTAAGGTGTTTGCCTGCAATGCAGAAGGACCAGAGTTTGATTCCCTAGTGCCCATATAAATCCAGATGCACAAGAGGGCGCATGTGTCTGGAGTTCATTTGCAGTGGCTGGAGGCCCTAATGTGCCCATTCTCTCTCTCTCTCTCTCTCTCTCTCTCTCTCTCTCTCTCTCTCTCTCTCTCTCTCTCTCTCTCTCAAATAAATAAATAAAATATTTTAAAAAAGAAAAAGAAAATAAATGAGTGTTGAATGCTAAGTCTTAAATAGGACATCTATGTCACCCTCTCCAAGGCTAGAGGCACATCACGGAAGAGGGGCAGAAAGAATGTTAAGAGTCGAATGATGAGGAGGGAGTGGTGTGACCACTAGTAAACTACCCACGTGCCAGTAAATAACCTGCTACAGGTAAATAAAGCTGTTACAGTCAAACAAACTAAAAACTTGACTGAAATCAAATAGTTCCTTTTTTAAAATTTCATTGAATAGGTACTCTGTGAAATTTAATTTGCCAGTGTTTGGGCATTATTCTGCTGAATGTTCAGCAAAATAAACACACACAAACAAGCATGCACAGCAGATTAATGGCCTTAAAGCCTTTACATGTTCAGAAGATAAATGTTCTTGAAATGGAATTTGAAATCAGCTTCCTGAAAGGAGTGCAGCTGCCAAACATTGACAAACAGTAATGATTCAAGGCACAACAGGTGCCTGCAAATTGCTTCACTTCATACTGTGAACTACTGGCTAGTAGATCCAGAGGTCAGCCAGTAATGAAGTCGAATAAAATTAATTTCATTAAAGTGCCTAAAATCTTAAATAACAAGAAAACATTACGTGAGTGCTAATAAAAAAAAATAAAAAGTACGCTCAATTTGTCAAGTGTGATGTTCAGCATGTTTGCTATATAATAAACCAACTGAGCCAGGCGTGGTGGCACACGCCTTTAATCCCAGCACTTGGGAGGCAGAGGTAGGCGGATTGCCGTGAGTTCAAGGCCACCCTGAGACTACATAGTGAATTCCAGGTCAGCCTGGGCTAGAGTGAGACCCTACCTCGAAAAACCAAAAATAAAAATAAAAAACCAGCTGCTCAGACTAGAAGGTCAGAAAGAAAAAATTACAAAGGAAAATTGTTACTAAAGTGAGAGAAATGTGGGCATACCCACCGGAGCCAAGTTTCAAAGTCAAACAATCAGAAAATGAAATCAATAAAACAACAGCAAAAAGAACCAAGCACTGAAGAATAAAGTGAGCAAGAGCATAAACCCTGTCTTACTGAAATTACAAAAAAAAAAAAAAAGTAAAGGAAATTGAAGAACATTTAATAAGTAGAAAAACCTGTCATGGACAAAACTGTTACTGGAGTTAGTTATCAAGGTCAGAGCCTGGGCCCTGCCAGCATCTAAAAGCCATGTTCAGTCTCCCACAAGCCAGTTAAACAGATGAAAAGCACAAAAAGGAGGAAGATTTAAAGCCCCCACTGCATCTTTGGGTCCTGACAGGAGTTCAAACAGAGGACAAGAGGTCTGCCTCACTGAGAAGGTCTGACCTGGTTTGGGCCTGCCCATCCGCATTTTCCAGCTCCAGTCTCTCCTGTCAGCACTGAGTAAAACCTCTGCTCTAAAGACAAGCTCCCCCTGACTGACACCTGGCTTCAGCCTTTGCCTTCTCCCAATCTCAGATTCCTGGGGAAATTCCCATTTCTTAGAGCCCTCTGCATCAGCGCACTGACAGGACAGAGTCTCTTCAGGACATCTGGGCTCTGCAAGGACAACTGCAAGACTAAGATGGCAATGCCTCAACTCCATCTACAAACTCAGCACAGTCCTAGCGAAACCCAGCTACTTCTTTTTTAATATAGTATTTATTTATTTGCAAGGAGAGAGAGAGAGAGAGAGAGAGAGAGAGAGAGAGAGAGAGAGAAGATGGGTGTGCCAGGACTTCCAGCCACTGTACACGAACTCCAGATGCATGCACCACTTTGGGCACCTGGCTTTACATGGGTACTAGGGAATCAAACTCAAGACATTTGGCATTGTAGGAAAGTGCCTTAACCACTGAGCATCTCTCCAGCCCCCACTACTTTTTTTTTTTCACTAGTTGGCAAACTGACCATAAATTCATGTGGAAATGTAAGGAACCCAAAATAGAAGAAAAAAGCCCTTGTGGGAAAAAGCTGGCAAATTCACACTTTGCCATTTCAAAACCTACAAAACTAGAGTAATAAAGATATCATAGGGTTAACATGTAGATAAACAAATTGATCAACAGACAATATTGAAAATCCAAAGTGTAACACTGCACTTATGGTCAATTAATTCAAATAAGAGTGAAGCCAGGCATGGTGGCACACACCTTTAATTCCAGCACTTGGGAGGCAGAGGTAGGAGGATCACCATGAGTTCAAGGCCAGCCTGAGACTACATAGTGAATTCCAGGTCAGCCTGGGCTAGAGTGAGACCCCACCTTGAAAAAACAAAAAGAAAAAAAAGTACAATAGGAAAATAGTGTCTTAACAAAATGGCAGGATATTAAATCAGGGGAATTGTGTGGATGTGAGAAGGAATAGGAGCCCCTCACCCAGTAGTCTGATTGAAACCTCTGATTGGCTGAGACTGAAGGATTTGCTTCAGGCCTTCCTCCCTTCCCAGCTGGAAACCTACGATTTCCTAGGACTCTCACCAGAAACCCCTGTGCAATCCCACTGGCTCCTGGTTATCCCTGATTAAACTGTAACCCCCTTCAAAGCACCTCTAAAGCCACCCTATCAACCAAAAATAAAGGGGAGAAAAAAAGATTTCTTAGTAACCTTTTGAGAGCCACCAAAATGATATATATGGCTAGTGCTAAAAAAAATTTAACTGATACTGTCCCCTGAAGAGCCCATTCAGCAACTCTTCTCAGAGAAGCCCACCTTCCATAATCTAGGGTGTGTCGTACTTTTGGTCTGAGCATCTCCTTATTGTAACTCTTGTGCTTAAAATCTATATTCAAGTAACTTTAATAAATTCCAATTCTACTTCATACTGGCTAGTCCTTCATCTAAGCCATGAATCCTGAGTTGAGACTCCGAAAAGATTATGGGAACTCCTCAGACTGCTGCAGGAGACAATGTGGACCTGTGTCTCTGTTCCCTCTCCACTGACAGAATGATAGGGACTGGCAAGGATGTGGTGACATCAGAACTCCTATACACTGCTGGAGAATGAATGGAACATGATGTGACCAAGATGGAAAATACAGGGTGTGGTGATTGCACAACCCCTTGGTCGTACTAAACTCAATTATTCACTTCAGGTCAAATGTATAGTTTGTGAATGATATCTCAGTAAATCGGTTTTGGATTCTAAGAATTTGGTGGGTTAAGGAAGTAAAGAATGGAATGTAAAATAGCAGGAGATTTTTCTCTCTCAAGCTATATTTGGGGTATCAAAGGCTCCCTGGGAGACAGAAAGCAAACAGGGAGCTGGAAGCAGTCACAGGAAGGCCAGGCAGTCCTGGAAGGGGAAGCATACCTCCCTGCCGCAGCTGACTCACGTCCCTCAGGCAGTTTTTCACCTCCCTTGGTTCCTTCCACTTCACCCCAACCTTATCTCACTACTCGCACCATTTCAGTTGCCCTGGCTATTTCAATTCCTTGGTCTCTCCCAGCCTCTGCTGTGAAACCCACATCATGTAGAGCTACCTTCCTGGGGATAGTCACAAGCATAACTCCCACAAAAGTTAAGGTAATTTAGTTATTGTGAAGAGACTTTGTAACCTTTCTTCCCTGCTCCTGGAGGAACACATAAGCCTTTATTTAGGCTTTTATCTAGCCTGCAGGTGGAGTGTCCTTTGAGCGTCAAGAAATAACCCAAAAACATCTCCACCCTTGGTTCTGTTAGGGAACAAAGGTTCAATGAGGGAATTAACCTGCACGTCTTCCAGGTAAGGAGATGTGGAAAAGGGGGGAGCCATTTAAAAACTAGACTAAGGGGTGGGATACCTGCTAGTGAGCTGTTGGTCAGAGAAGCCCCAGAGGCCCCCAAAACAATACAGCTTATAGCCACTGCTCTTGGTTGGCCACCAGAACTAGATATTGCTGAAGACAACACATGCTTCAATTGTAGGACACTTAAGAAATCAAGCTGAAGGAAGGAAAGAAGGAAGGTGGAACCGACCTAGAGGACTCCTCCCTCATGACTAGTCATAGTCACAGGAAAATGCCTTAAAGACTTCTGGGGGAGAAAAGTCATCAACAGTCTTAACCAGAGGTGGACCCTGAGCTATACAACTGACCAACCAGGCAAGATGAGCCACTGGTGTGATAGTGGCATGTGAGTTATGGGGGCAACCAACTGCTCTCCAGTTGGATGAGGCCCATTCATGCCTGGTACTGAACACCTGTCAACAGCCTACAGCTGGGAAGGCCATAGGCTCTGAGAAGGAGGCTACAACTGTTGGCTATGCCGTGCCCAACAAACTGCCCTCTATGGAAGATGACCCCATAGACTAGTGCTCTCACTTTTTACCAAAGAAGCTTCTCTCTGCAGATGGTGGTAACTACTGGGGGAAATCAAAACTCATCCAAGTGCTGACAATAAGTAACCATGTTATCTCTGTTAACCCCCCAAGGCTCAGGGACACTGGGATGAGGTGGGTGGGAAGAACGTAAGCCAGAGGCTGAGGAGGAGTGCTATGGAATGCTGTCTTCCAGATGTGACATAGCACAAGCCTGCTACAGTACTGAGCCCATCAGCATTCCATCATGGATGATGGAGGACATGAGGCCAAAACAAAAGAAAAAATAAACAGAAAACTTCCATACAGCAAGCACAAAAACACTATTCTTGCTCTGAAAATCAAGTGGGAAGCTTCTTTGCTTCTTTTGTGTGTGCACATGTTTGTGTGCAGGTGCCTGTGTGTGAGGACAAAGGATACCGCAGGTGCTGTTGCTTTGACTGTTTTTTTTTTTTATTTTATATTCTATTCTATTTTATAGACAAGGTCTCTGCCCTGGAATTCACCAAATAGGCTAGACTGGCTGGCCAGCAAACCCCAAGGATCTGCCAGCCCCTCCCCAGTGCAGGGATTGCAAGTGCAAGCCACAACACCTGGCTTTTGAACATGGGTTCTGGGGAAGCACTTTACTATTTCCTCGAGCCCCACCCACCCCAAATCAGAAGTTTCTATTCACCTTTGGCAATTCTTTATCTACAAACTCTCATAAGCCCGTCCTTTCCTTAAAAACAACGAGACGCTTCCTCATGAATCATGATGGCTCAGTCTCATCCCTTTTGTACAGCACCTGTCATTAGACTGTTTTAAAGGCAATGTCCATCCTCCACATCTGTGGTCAGCACTTAGCACAATGCTTGGCACAGAACATATTAAAAGGACGAGGGAGAGAGAGGTAGACACACCAGGACAACTGTCAGGTCAAAAGCCTTTGGAACAATTTTACCAGCTCTTTGGGATATAAAGAAAGCACTAGGGGGAGTGGGGTGAGGATTGTCCATCATGTTGTGAACATCGCTGCCCCTTGGCTGTGACTGCTTTGGAACCAATCTCCAATCTTGCTTCCTGTATTAGCAGCATTCTGTTCCCCAACCTCTTAGTATTGTAGTGTCGCTGGTCTCATCACTTTCTTCAGGACACTAAGCCAAAGTGACCTCAATTCAATTTCAGTTGTTCACTGACATTCTGAGGATGGAGCACAGGGCCTTGCACGTGTCATGCACATGTGCTACAGCTTACCCCCAAGCCCTGCTCTACATAGTCCTGCCTGTTCTACAGCCCAGGCTGGCCTCCAACCCTGCCCAACCCCAACTACTTGGGAATGAGGGGCAGATCTCTAAGCTTGAGGCTCTCTCCTGCAAACCAGACACACACGTCCACCCCTCCTCTACATTTGCATGTAGCTGTCTAACTTTTATTTCAAAATTAACATAGCCAAAACTGAACTCCTGATCTCCCCCACAAAACCAGTTCCACCTACAGACTCCCTTGACTAATTTTCCTCACATCAAACCTCCAAACCTCAGCAAATCCCCTTGACTCTTAGATTAAAAAAAAAAAAACACTTGTTTGCACCTCGATTTCTAAAACTCTGGTCCACACCACCACTGGTTCTTGCCTAGATTATTTCAACAGTCTGCTAAGTCTGTTTCTACCCCTAACCCTTCCAGTCTATTCTCAACAAAGCAAGCACAGCACAGGGATCCCTTAAAACACAAGCCAGATCATACTGCTTCTCTGCTCAAATCCAGAGATCTCAAATGTCACTCAGAGTAAACCTGAAGTCCTTACAAGGGCCTATATTTTGAACTCATCCTCACTACTATCCCTTCTTCACTCCATCCTAGCCTAGCCAACCTGCCTCCAAGCAATTCCTAGGACAGGATGTGGCCTTAGGACCTCTGCTCTGCTGTTTATTCTCCTGGAACACTTTTCACTATCCACAGTGAATTCTAATCTCTTTCATGTTTATATTTAAAAGACCCCTTTGGGCTGGGGAGCTGACTCAGCAGTTAAAGGCACTTGCTTGCAAAGCCTACAGGTCCAGGTTCAATTCCCCAGTACCTACATAAAGCCAGATGCACAAAGTAGCACATGCATCTGGAGTTCATTTGCAATGGCAAGAGGCCTTGGCATCTCTCTCCCCTGTCTCTCAAGTTAGTAAGTAAGTAAATAAATAAATAAATAAATAAACAAAACATAAATTGCTTTAAAGTCCCATTTGGGAACTGGATAGATGGCTCAGTGGTTAAGGCACTTGCCTGCAAAGCCTAACATCCTGGGTTTGATCCCCCAGTACCCATGTAAAGCCAGATGCACAGTAGTGCATGCATCTAGAGTTTGTTTGCAATGGCCAGAGGCTCTGTTCATTCATTCTCTCTTTCTCTGCTTGCTAATAAATAAATAAAAATATTAAAAGTCCCCTTTAATAAAGCCTGTCTACTTAATAAAATTGCAGCCCATCCTAGCTTCTCACAAGTATTCTCTAATGCTTAATCCTATCTTTTCTTTTCTTTCTTTTTTTTTGACAGTATATTTATCACCTTATAACGTACATCTTGAGTTTTTGTTGGTTTTGTTCAGTTAGGTTTTGTCTGGCCTTTTTCTCTAGAATGTAAGCATCAAAGGCTAGAGGTTTTTCTCTTTTGTATGCCAAATGCCTAGAACCATTTTTTGGGGCACAGTAAGTGACCAATATATGCTCAGCAAATGACTGGATCTTAGGAAACACAAAAGAAGCTTCGTATAGCATTGCCCAACTTCGTTCAAATGTCCTCATGCCAAGAAAGAACTCATGCCAAGAAAGAAATCAGAGGCTGAGAGATGGCTTAAAAGTTAAAGGTGTTTCCTTGCAAGCCTGTTGGTCAAGGTTCAAGGTTCAATCTAACAACCATCCAAGTAAAGACTGATGGGCATTTGCAATGGCAAAAGACACACACACACACACACACACACACACACACACAATAAATAAATAAATGAGTGAAAATTTTAAAAAGAAATCATTTTCCTAGGCCATGGAGCAATAAAGGTTTAAAAGTCTTTCAGACCAGGCATGGTGGTGCATGCCTTTGATCTCAGCACTCAGGAGGTAGAGGTAGGAGGATTGCTGTGAGTTCAAGGCCAGCCTGGAACTACAGAATGAGTTCCAGTTCAGCCTTGGCTAGCGTGAGACCCTACCGTGGGGAAAAAATCAAAATAGAACAATTGTGCTGGAAAGCCCTACAGGAGCCACTGGAGGTCACCAACAGTATGACTAAGCAGGAGACCCTACAGACTACAAAATCAACCAGCTGAAAAAAAAAAAAGCACACACTTGTGAAATAGTGGCACACAGCCTCTGTGGATAACAAACTATTCTCTGGAGATGAGGCTCGGTCAGAGGGAGAGAATTCCTATTTGATACTAGAAACCAAGTCAGATTCCCATGGTCAGGAAACTCATACACTTCAGAGAGAAGCCCTCACTGCTCTCTGGAGACAAAAAGAGTGGGCTTGCACCCAAAAAAAATCTCTCAAATAACTTTGTACACCCCTTTAATCCAAGCTGCTCTCACTCTTTGTTGGAGAATCTATTTTATTTTACAGATGGCAGAGAAAACGAAGGAGAACCAGAATCCATCAATAAGACAAGATAGCCAGCTGCCCACCGTGATACAGGCCACCTCTACCATACGTGCTGGGACCAGGAGAAACTGCAGAGAACTCAGCACTAAATCAGACTGCCAACAGGTCTGCCATCACCCAGGGAACATTGCAAAAGAGGGGGCAGAAAGATTGTAAGAGCCACATATCCTGCCTGAGGCATGGTTCTCCCCTCCTACCTCACAGGGACCAACTGGGGCCTTCATGACCCCACAGTGAATACCAAAACCTCACTGAGGAGGGTCCCCAGGGTAACAGGAGCAGGAGTGAGGGGATAAAAGAGCATAACCTGTTATAATATATGTAATAATTTTTTAGAAACTTTTTGATGTCTATTATCATCAGTCCATCCTTAGCTTACTATCAATTAGTTGAAGTCACTTGGAATTTAATATTAACTGTAAAAAAATTTTTTTTGAAAGTATCTCATTAGGTAGCCCTAAGATGGCCTAGAACTTACTATATCCCAGGCTGGTGTGAACTCACAAGACACCTACTTTAGTCTGCTGAATACTGGGATTACAGCCATGTACCACTACACTCGGACTAACTATAAAATCCAATCTACACCCTCTGCATAGCAAGTCCAAATCTAAGATTCTATTCTTCTTAACTCAAAATTTACAAAGATGTCTCAGAGTTGAGGAATATGCTGGCGAAGAATGATACTAAAATAAAAACATTCCTAGAACATCTCTTGAAGTATCCAGTAGTAATACCAGATACAAAACCACAACCTAGCAACATGAGGTCACCTACCAGATGTTTAACACTGAGGAATGTAGGTCATGTGCTGGGAAATATCTTAAGACAACAGCACATGACAATACTGACTTCCTAAACTGAGTCTTAGAGCCTGTTTATGGCTCTTTAAGTAGATGCTATATTGTACCACAGATGGTAAGGTTGCAATAATGTAGGACTTTACAACTATGGTCAAACTACAGCCAGCATTAACAACTGCATCTCTTTACTCTAAAACAAGAATCAATCTTCTTTGATTGGTACACATGAGGGTCCTGCTAGTGTTGTGGACAGGTTCTATTTGTTTCTCATACTAGTCTGAGGAAATTTAGTAAATTCTTGAGTGGCAGAGCTTGGAAATGTACTTCAATACATTGGGTTTTTTTAATTTAATACACATGATAAGTTGTTACAGGAGATGGGAAAGGTCTAGGACAGAACAAGACAGAGCCCTCCTTCAGTGAGTGCTCAGCCTGACCTGAGAAGAAAATGCTGGCACAATCAGGACAAGTGAGACAAGGGCCACGAAGGGCTGCACAGTGTTACAGGCAGAGGGTGTGACACGGGGTGATGAGGAAAAGCCGCTGAGTAAGCACTGTTTGCAAGGGTTGTCAGAGCAGAGGAAACAACAGATGCAGAGGCCACAAAGCAGAAGAGAACGCACACAGCTGAGAATCAAGACAAAATGGTGGACAAAACCAAAGCTGATGAGGAAGATGGTATTGAATACTGCAGTGCCCTTAATGCTTCCAACTCCAGCCCCAGTGGTAAAGCTTTAAAAGGTTTTATTCGCAAGCACAGAGAGAGAGAATGGGTGCACCAGGGCCTCCAGCCACTGAAAACAAACACCAGGTGCACGCACCACTTTGTGCATCTGGGTTTACGTGGGTACTTGGGAATTAAACCTGGGTCATAAAGCTTTGCAGGAAAGCACCTTAACTGCTAAGCCACCTCTCCAGCCCCTTAAAAGGTTTTGAGAAGAGTGACAAATTACATTTGCTTTTAGAAATACCAATCTAGGGCTAAAGGGATTGTTCAGTGGTTAGGGCATTTGCCTGCAAAGCCTAACAACCAGGGTTTCATTCTCTAGTACCCACATAAAGCCAGATGCGTAAAGTGGCACATACATGTGGAATTCATTTGCAGTGGCAAAAGGCCCTGGCGCCCATTCTCTCATATTCTCTCTCCTTGTAAACAAATAAAAATAATTTTTAAAAAATCTAGGCCAGGCATGGCAGTGCATGCCTTTAATCCCAGCACTCAGGAGACAGGTAGGAGGATCGCTGTGAATTTGAGGCCACCCTGGGACTACATAGTGAATTCCAGGTCAACCTGGGCTAGAGTGAGACCTTGACTAAAACGGAGGAGACCTATATCAATGTAGCTTCAGTTCAATCGATGGAAAATAAGAAAGAATGTGAAGAGGCCCATTAGAAGAAATCCTCCTTAAAGGAAGACATGGTAGTTAGGATGGAGAAGAATGGAAGGAGTCAAGAGAATATTTAGAAAATTCAACTGGCAAGATTTCGTGACTGATGAGACTTGAAGGACAGGGAAATAAATTACTATGTATTTATCCAGGAAAACTGCTTGGAATGTGTCGATAAAATAAGCAAGTCGCTTTTCATAACATTTACAAACTTAAGACTTGGGGGCTGGGGAGATAGTGGTTAAGGTGTTTGCCTGAAATGCAGAAGGAGCAGAGTTCAGTTCCCCAGTACCCACATAAAGCCAAGGTGACACATGTATCTGGAGTTCGTTTGCAGTAGCTGGAGGCCCTGGGGCCCAATCTCTCTCACTATTTGCCTCTCTCTCTCTCTCTCTCTCTCTCTCTCTCTCCCTCTCTCTCTCTAATAAATATTTAAAAAACTAAAGACTTTATTATGTAATTTAGAAATTACTTAAACAAAGCAACTTGAGAGAGAACCCACTGTACTATTTTTAGTATTTATAATATGCTATCTTTGCTACACAAACAGAGACAGGTGAAATGATTAGGATGCTGGGCTGGAAACCAAGATTTCTGGCTTAACACCAGGGTGTGGGGTGATTGATCTCTCTAGGCTTTGGTGTCTTCATTTATGTGAGGAGCAGAAAGCAGGATGTAAGAATCTACTCTCTGGGGTTCAATTCCCCAGTACCCACATAAGCCAGACCCACAAGGTGGTAGCCCTGGTGTCTGTCTCTCTCTCTCTCTCTCTCTCTCTCTCTCTCTCTCTCTCTCTCTCTCTCTCTCTCTGTATCTCTCTCTCTGTATCTCTCTCTGTATCTCTCTGATGAAAAAAAAAAAGAAGCTACTCTCTGCAGATGTTTCTGTGTTATGTATTCTAGGCTCAGAGACTTGTGTTTTTACCCTTCCTCTGCCTGGTCAGCTCTTTACCAAATGAATACAATGCAAAATTATTTCTCTTAAAAATGTTACTCACAAAGCCAGAAATGGTGTTACACCCCTTTAATCACAGCACTTGGGAGGCTGAAGTAGGAGGATCAAAGTGAGCTTGAGGCCAGCCTGCAGCTAGACTGAGTTCCAAGTGAGCCCAACATAGAATAGAACCATTCCTCAATAAAAATAGATAAAATAAAAATGTTGCTGAGAGGAGAGTGAGGCAAGAGGATTGCAAGTTCAAGACCAAGCTGGGAAACACTGAACATGGACAGCTTGAGGAACATAGTGAGAGCCTAAATTAAAAAAAAAAAAAAACTAAAGAGCTGGTGGCACATTCCTTTAATCCCAGCACTTGGGAGGCAGAGGCAGGAGGGTCACTGTGAGTTCGACGCCAACCTGAGACTACATAGTGAATTCCAGGTCAGGTGGGCTAGAGCAAGACCTTACCTTAAAAAAAAATTAAATTACATTACATTGTCTTGGCACATGAAAATTATCAAAAAAAATTTTAAAAGAGGAAGCTCTGGTGTGCCTAACTCTGTAAGCCTTGTGAACAAGGATCCACAATGTATGCTATTAAATCAGGGACCTATACAAACAACTGTCTAATCTTGCGCACACACACACACACACACACACACACACACACACACACGATCAAACCGTGGCCTACTTAAATTACACCTGCTCAGTAACAGCACCCACCTCCGGGGTGGGAAATGTCCTGTACTTATCACACCATCCTCACTGCTCCGGGCGGGCAGACGTGCCCACAGCTGGCTGCCTACGGGCGGCATCTCACCTGTGCGCCGCAGCGAATATATGGGGACAAATCGAAAGCCTGCAATGCGCCCAAACAAAGGACCTTCAAAGTGCCTCGACGTCCCGGGAGACGATCCCTGCGGGAACCCGGGCCGCTGGAATCCTCACCCTGGGCGCCCACCGTCGACACCCGGGCTCACAAGCCTGAGCTCGAGCTCCCCGAGCGGGTCAAAGCAGGAGCAGGTGCGGGCAGGTGCGGAAAGGTGACAGGTGAGCCGGGGCTCGCGGCGGGGGGCGCGGGCACCGTCACCTAGGGTGACACACGGCCTGAGCTCGCGCCGCCCATAAGCTCCGGGTTCCCAGAGTGGGTCAAAGCCGGGGCAGGTGCGGGCAGGTGACAGGAGGGCCGGGCGGGCCGCGGGGCGGAGCGGAGCGGAGAGCGCCGGCGCCCGGGACGAGCCTCACCTTCGCCTTGGTCCGGCCGGCCTTGGCCTTGGCCCGGCGCTGGGGCTTCACCGCCTCGGCCATACGCCCCGGCTCGGCGAGCGACGTCGCCGTCTGTTTCTGTCACGACCGACGCTGCGCTCCGCTCGGCAAGCCCACTTCCGGGCTCCTGCCTGTCACGTGACAGAACTCCACCCACTCGCCACCGCCCTCTACGGGCTGCGACAAGAGACAAACAAGACCAGGAAGCGTTTGTACTGGTGGGGAAGGGCCCGCCCCCAAGGCCCTCCCCGACTCAGGCTCCGCCCCCTCTTCAGGCCCCGCCCCCGTCCGGGCGAGCGGCCCCTTCTTGTAGGACGCTGCTGGGCTCGGGGAGCTCCCAGGCTGCGGCATCTTGTTTTAAGATATTGGGTCCTGGAGAGATGTCTTAGCGGTGAAAGCGTTTGCCTGCAAAGCAGAAGGACTCGAGTTCGACTCTCCAGAACCCATGTAAACCCTGATGCACAAGGTGGCGAATGTCTAGTTTGCAGTGGCTGGAGGCCATTCTCTCTCTGCTCTGCTCTTACTCCGTATTTTTATTTAAATAAAGTATAAAGCCTCTGGAGAGGCCTTAGCAACCCTTACGTAACCAATTCCAGTCCGACTAAATCTAAATCGTCCCCGCGTCCAAAGAAAACAAATCTGACTCCCACCGGAGGTGCATTCTGGTCTGCACTTTGGTAAAGGAGAAGATGACACCTGCCATGTCGCATGTCACGAGGATTAAAAGGTTAATTCTGAAAGGTACCTGGTAGCAGCCGGCATCTTTATATATAAATGGTATTTCGTAATTACCATAACCATACAAATGCCAGAAAAAGAAAAAAGTAATAAGACAGGCCGGTGGAAGTATTTTTTTCCGTGTAAGTATTCTTAGGGTACGGTGTGTATACACTGCTTTATTTGAAAATTCCAGATGTAAAAAACTTGGCTCGATCTTTCCTGCCTCTGACTTCTTTTTTCCTGAGCAGTTTGTACCTCAGAGTATACCCTGCCTTTATGTTTGTTGGCAGGGTCTGTCAACACTCCTGTTATTTATTTCATCCTCTAGTGTATCCCAAGGGGCTGTAGAACAATGACCAGCGATCTAGATACTATTTGATGAGTGGAACCAATGGATAGGGGTTGTTCTGTCTGGGAGTTGGGTAAGACAGTTCACATGGGAGAGGCCAAAAAGACGATCCATTTCTCATAGTTTACCCTAGAATGAAAAGTCCAGGAATAGGAAATGAGAGAATGGGAACTCAGTCTTCAATGTCTTGTATATGAGTTAATTTTATAAAATAGTTTGGTGGGTTTGGAGTGAGGGGTCGGTGGGGAAAGGTAGTTGTTTCATTGTCTAGTGCTCAGGCTCTACCTACCGCTCAGCTACATCTCCATTTGCGTGTATTTTGATCCCAAATCAACAGCAAGAAAAATGTTATGAAGCACCCCAAAATGTACATGGACTTCATATATACTAATCCATGGTTTATATATACTGATTCATTTGGCAATTGATCCCAGGATCTCCTATCTGAGGCCCACACACCCACCACACCTCTGATCTTCCACAACCACAAATACTAAAGTCCAGATAGTCAAATGTCTTACATAATATGTCAAAACATTCACATATAACCTATGCAAATGTGCCTATATGCTCATTTTATTTGCTGAATTCTTTATTTCTTTATTGGTACATAAAATTATTCATATTAATAGGAATTGGGTGTAAAGTAGCCCCCATTTTATAGGACAGAAAGGAATTAACAGGTCATCTGTCCTGACAGCTAGTGAACACTGAGGTTTTTAACAACAGAGTTAGGGAACTGAAATCCAAAAAGCTGTGACTCTTGCTGACTCAGCAGGAGTCAGCTGACCCACAATAGAAAGTAATCCTTTGTCTAACTCATCAAACCATCAAGAGTCCCCATACACATTCAAAGTAATCAATCCAACCTGCCACAACTTAATAATTTATATCCTCATGGCTATAAAAAGTCTCTCCTTGCTGGGACTGCCCCCAGCTCCAGGGCTTTTCTGTTCTACTTCCACTTTCTTTTCTGATTAACCTTGCTTAACGTGCCCTTCCTGTATCTGCACTAGTCATTCTTTGTGGGTCACAAGGCAAGGACAGGCCTGGAGACGTTCAGTGATCATTGAGTGTCCAGTGCTCTGGCCTCAAAGCGAAGCCCACCCAGAGCTGAGAAAGCTGTGCCCTCTCAAAATCCACAGCAGTTCCATTTGATGCTTTGATTTAGGTAGACATGACTATCTCCTCAAACCCAGGCTGACCTGGAATTCACTCTGTAGTCTCAGGGTGGCCTCAAACCCATGGTGATCCTCCTACCTCTGTCTCCTGAGTGCTGGGATTGAAGGTATGTACCACCATGTCCAGATCTCATTTCTTTTTCTTTCTTACTTTTTGTTTTTGTTTTGTTTTGTTTTCAAGGCAGAGCCTCACTCTAGCCCAGGCTGACCTGGAACTCACTCTGTAGTGTTTGGCCTGGAACCCACGGTGATCCTCCTACCTCTACCTCCCTAGTGCTAGGATTAAAGGCATGCACAATTCTTTTTGAAAACATTCACAATCCTTTCTTTTAGCATTTTGAAATATAACAGCAGGACTTCTATTCCCTACAATCACCCAACAGTGCAATTGAGCACAAAAGTTTATGTCTCCAACCTAAGGACCAACTGATTGATCAACCTCTCCCCGCACCTCCCTGAGTTCAATCGATCTTCCTGCTGTGGACTTTTGCTGGTATTGTTCCAAGTTTGAAATATCCACACTGTCCTCCACCAATTCTTTTTTGTCTTCAAAGTTCTCTGTGTACCACCCACTAGTTGTTCAGTAAAACAGAGTCAAGCTGGGCATGGTGGTGCATGCCTTTAATCCCAGCACTCAGAGGTAGTAGGATTGCTATGAGCTCAAGGTCAGCCTGGGACTACAGAGTTCCAGGTCAGCCTGGGCTAGAGTGAAACCCTACCTCATTGATTGAAATAAAAAATGTAATCAAAAACCTCTCCAGAAGGAAAACTCCAGGTCCTGATGGATTCTCAACTGAACTCTACCAAATTTTCATCACAGAACTCAACCCACTCTTCCTGAAGCTTCTTAGAATAATTGGATAACAGGGAATACTTCCAAACTCCTTATATGAAGCTTGCATCACTCTAATACCAAAACCAGACAAAGATAAATCCAGAAAGGAAAACTATAGACCCATATCCCTGATAAACTTAGATGCAAAAATTCTGAATAAAATCCTTATAAACCAAATTCAACATATTAAAAGTATTATCCACCTCGACCAGGTAGACTTCATCCCAGGGAGGCAAGGATGGTTCAACATACGGAAATCAATCAACATAATCTACCACATTAATAAACAACCACAAAAACCACATGGTCATCTCAATCAATGCAGAGAAAGCCTTTGACAAAATCCAACACCACTTCATGATCAAAACACTTGAAAGACTTGAAATAGAGGGCCTATACCTCAACATAACTAAGGCCATATACAAAACTCCTAAAACCCAAATAATACTCAATGGGGAAAGACACAAGGAGTTCCCACTAAATTCGGGAACAAGACAGGGCTGCCCACTCTCAACACTGCTCTTCAACATAGTCCTTGAAGTTCCAGCCAATGCAATAAGACAAGAGAAAGACATAAAAGGGATACAAATTAGAAAGGAAGAAGTGAAATTATCCCTTTTAACAGATGGCATGATCCTATACATAACAGACCCGAAGTATCAGAAAATTCCTGAAGATGAGAAATTCCTTCGGCAAAGTGGCAGGATACAAAATTAACATGGAAAAATCAGTAGCCTTCCTGTATACAAATGACATGCATACAGAAAGAGCAATCAGTGAAACAGTCCCATTTTCAAGAGCCACAAATAAAATCAAATACCTTGGGATAACACTAACCAAGGAGATGAAAGACTTGTATAATGAAAACATAAAAATGCTCAAGAAGGAAACTGAGAATGACCTGAAAAGATGGAAAGATCTCCCATTCTCCCGGATAGGTAGAATTGATATCGTGAAAATGGCAATAGTTCCAAAACCTATATACAGATTCAATGCAATAAAAAATTAAAATGCCAGCTTCATTCTTTGCAGACATAAAAAAATAATCTCCAAATTTATTTGGAATGGCAAAAGGCCTCGGATATCCAAAGCCATCCTTAGAAAAAGAAACACATTAGGCAGTATCACTATATCTGACCTAAAGATATACTACAAAAATATTGTAACAAAAACAGCATAGTACTGGCACAAAAAAAGACAGGTAGACAAAAGGAACAGAATTGAAGACTCTGCCCTAAACTCAAGCAACTATAGTTACTTCATATTCGACAAAGATGCCAACAATGTTAACTAGCGTAAAGATAGCATCTTTAACAAATAGTGCTGGACAAATTGGATACATATTTGCAAGAAAATGAAACTAGACCCTTTCCTCTCACCATGCACAAAAATCAACTCCAAATGGATCAAAGACCTCAATGTAAGACCTGAAACACTGAAAACCCTGGAAGAAAAAAATGGAGGAACTCTCTACGAGATAGGAATAGGGGAAAACTTCCTGCACAAACCTCCGATAGCCAAGGAACTGCAACAATCACTTAACCAATGGGAACTCATCAAGCTAAAAAGCTTCTACACAGACAAGCACAGCATACTCAAAGCCAATAGACCACCATCAAACTGGGAGTTAATCTTTGCCATCTATAGTACAGATAGAGGTCTAATATTTAGAACATACAAAGAACTCAAAAAATTAAATGAAAAAGTATCAAACAGCCCTCTCACAAAATGGGGAACCGAGCTCAACATGGAATTCACAGAGGAGGAACTACAAATGGCCAACTCCCATTTGAGAAAATGTTCAATGTCATTAATCATCAGAGAAATGCAAATCAAAACAACAATGAGATTCTACCTTAAGCCAGTCAGAACAGCAGTTATTTAAAAAATCTAGCAAGGGCTGGAGAGATGGCTCAGCAGTTAAGGCACTTGCCTCCAGTTCCTAAGGCCCCGGTTCAATTCCCCAGTACCCCCATAAGCCAGACCCACAAGGTGGTGGCCCTGGTGCGCTCTTGCTCTTGCTCTCTCTCTCTCTCTCTCTCTCTCTCTCTCTCTCTCTCTCTCTCTCTCTCTCTCTCTCTCTCTCTCTCTTTATCTGCTTGAAAAATTTAAAAAAGAAACTATTGAAATTGATGAAGAGAATTTTTTAAAAATCTAGCAACAATAGATGCTGGTGAAGATGTGAGGAACAGGGGATTCACTCCTGGTGGGAATGCAAACTTTTACAACCACTATGGAAAGCAGTGTGGAGGCTCCTGAATAGGATGGATATAGAGCTACTAGTGGACCCAGCTATCTATCCCTCTACTGGGCATCTACCCCAAAGTTTCCTCACTGAAGTACAGAGACATTTGCTCAATTCATAATAGAAAAAAATTGGAATCAACCCAAATGCCCATCACTGGACGAATGGATAAAGTTGTGGTATATATACACCATCAAATTCTACACAGCTGAAAGTAAAAATGACATAATGAAATTTAAAGAAAAATGGATGGACCTGGAGCAGATAATTCTTAGCGACCTCACACAAGACCAGAGAGCCAAGCGCCACATATTCTCCCTCATATGTGGCTCCTAGCCATGTTAAACCAGAACATTAAGAAAATGTTCAGTGAAGCTGAGTGTGGTGACACACGCCTTTAATCCCAGCACTTGGGAGGCAGAGGTAGGAGGATCACTGTGAGTTCACCTGAGATCACCTGAGACTACATGGTGAATTCCAGGTCAGCCTGGACAAGAGTGAACCTCAAAAAAACAAACTAAACCAACTGTGATGGTTAGGTTTTGTTGTCAACTTGATCTTTCAATTATCTTGAGTGGGTCTCTGAGGATGTTTACAGGAAGTCAGCCTCTCAGCAAGGGGCAAGATGTAAAGAAGTTCAAAGAAGCTAGAACTAAACATCCTTTCCTGTGTGAGCAGGAAGGAAATTCCAGAGACTCAGGAAGCCATTAAGTCTGGGATGGAATTGCAAGACCCCACCTTAAGACTATATAAAGGGGAAGAAATTCCCTTTGGCTCTCCTGCCTGTTTGCTGTTGTGTGTGTGGTATTGGTGATGGGTTTCTCTCTCTGCTTGGACCTGTGAAAGAGGACCAGCCTCTTTCACTTTTATGAGACTTTCCCTGGATCTGTAGCTTAAATAAATCGTTTCCTCCCATAAACTGTGCCTGGTTTGGAGATTCATCCCAGCGGTGTGTGGCTGACTGCTACACCAACCAAACAAACAAAAAACACACCATTTGAGTGGAAGAGGGGGCGGAAAGATTGTAAGAGCTGTGGTGGGGGAGAACTCCCAGAGCATCGCCCCTCTCAGTAACATACTAAGGCGGGTGTAACCAGGCTGACTTCTAGGCTATCCATAATCCCTTACCCCATGGACTGATCTAGACTGCCCACAGAGGAGGATATCCAGCTGATTGGGAATAGGGAAGAGGGACATTGGGGAGCTGGGGATACCAACTCATTATTTGCTCATTAAATGTATCTAATTATGGATAATAAAAAATATAAATAAATAAATAAGAAAATCTGTCAGTGAACAGAGAGACTGTAAAAAGGAATGGAAAGAATGGGGGGAATGGGAGGGTTGGGGGGACTCATACAGCAAACTAAAATAATAATGAATTGACACCATAAAACCCTAGCTTTTATACAGTAAGCTCCTGAGGAAGCTGAGGGCACCACCTGGTACAAGGAGCCATGAATAGAAAGGGAGGAAGCCTAACCTCAAGAATAATTACTCAGGCCTGCATCTCCCTGCCCCAGTTATTGATTTATTCTCGCACTGAGCTGTTGATCAAAGAGACCCACGAGGTTCCTAAAACGTGACAGACTTCTGTCAAAGCTCTTGAAAAGCCCAGGCCTAAGGTAAGACCCGATTGCTGAAGAAATCAGAGTGCCATCAAACAACACCAAGAGATCCTGCTGGATCCAGAATGGTAACCAGCTCCCAGATGGTGTAGCATGTGTAGCACTGGAAGGTGTTGCATGAGCTGCCAGGGGAAATTGGTCAGTGATATTTGGAGAAAGCAGAGACCACTGATGTACAATATAGACAGTTGTCACAAGAAGAGACCAGCAAGTCAAGAAATGCTCAACTGAGCAATAGTGGCACTAAACTGAGGAGGGTAATCAACAGCTTTATGATTGGCTAAGAGATCCCCTCTGTGACAAGAAACCCTTAACTGGAACTGGGATCCATGGCAAAATCCTATGGGGACCAAGAACTCAAGCTCCAAGGGGTAATTCCCACTACCAGAGAGCTACAGAGAGGCTACACCCATTAGGAGCTAGCCAAAATAGCAATACTGCCTCATTTAACCTATATTAATCTCATTCTCTGATGGAGATTCTGTTTGTATTTTTCAGAATTGAGAGTGCCTGGGACAACCCAATTCCACCAACAATACATTGGATGATGGCTGACATCCTAGCAGGAGACAAACCACCCCTGGCCTTCACACAGGGCCCAAATGAAACCTATGAGAAAGTGAGGAGACAAACAGGAGACCAATCACCACAGCAAGTCTGTTAACCCATGAAAGGTCAATGGAGACAGACACGAAGGGTACCCAACACAACCGAGGGCAAAGATCCAGAGATACTTAAGATATCAACAATGAAGCAGACTTAAAACTCACCCACCATGACTCAGGGAAATGAGTGGAAGAGGGGTGGAAAGATTGTAAGAGCCATGGTGGGGGACAATATCCAGAGACATCAGAGACATTGCCCCCTTCAGCAACAACACACAAAGGGAGAGGAAAAAAGAAAAAATGAAAAACTGGCTCCCTTTGGTTCAGTTCACAACCCCCTAACCTATGGACAGATCCAGTATGTGCACCAAGGAAGGACCCCAGTGGGTAAGGGACAGAGAGGAGGGAAATGGGGACACCTTCACAAGATTTGATCATACAATGTATATACTTATTCCTAATAAAGCTACAAAAAGCAACCAAGCTTACCTTGCTTTTGCATATTTAGAGTTTAGTTGGAAATCTAACGCAATGCATAGATACTTCATGACGTTACTGTGTAGAGGGGCAAAGAGGATGGATACTATGAAAAGCTGACATGAGGCAGGGTGAGTTCATATGATGAGGAGTTAGGATGGCAGGGGAGAGAAGAGAAGAAATGAGGGTTCTTCCACCATGACTCAGGGAACTAAGCGGAAGAGGGGGCCGAAAGATCGTGAGAGCTGTGGTGAGGGAGACTATCCAGAGGCATGACACCCCTCAATAACAACACACTTGGGCCAGGAGAACCGGGCTGAGCACTAGGCTATCCATGGTCCCCTGCCACAAGGTCTGATCCAGACGGCCCACGGAGGAGGATATCCAGCTGATTGGGGATGGGGAGGGGGGACATTGGGGAATTGGGGATAACAACTCATTGTTGGCCCACTAAATAATGTAACTCATTATGGACAATAAAAAATTTAAATTAAAAAGAAGAAATGAGGGTTCTTTAGAAAGTAACCAGCCTATAGCTACCTAATTAAGAATTTGGTAAGTCAAAAAGTTTAGAAAACTGAATGATTTGTGAGACAAATTCTCACCGTTGTAACCCAAACCGGCCATGAACTCAGCGTTCGCTTGCCTGCAAATACCACCACACCCAGAAAAACAATATTTTTAAATGTATGACTTTAATAAGTGATTGATTTCAACATAATTAAAAAGATGAGCATCAGAAATATTTTAATAAAAAGATACATTAGTATTGAGAGACAAATAATACATGTTCTAAAGCAAAAAAAAATGTCATAGAGGTAGAGAGAATACTGTTCCCTAGAGGCTAGAAAGAACGAAGGAAAAAGAAGAGGTTGGATAATCAATACAGTTACAAAGAGGGATAACTTCTAATGCTTTATAGCCCAGTGGGTTAACTATATTTAAACATGTTTTTATTTACACTTTAATGTATACTGTATAAAGAATGAGTCAAGGATGGGGGAAAAATGAAAAGAACTAGAAAAGAATTTGAAGGCTCCCAACAGAAAGAATTGAAGCCTGTTGTGGTGTCTTGCAAAATGAACTCTGGCCATCAAGCTTTGCAAGAAAGCTTTTTAAGCCACTGAACCACTGAATCCAGCCCTCGTTTATGACTCTTTAATTAATAAGTCTTGAAGAGGGCATGGTGGCGCACGCCTTTAATCCCAGCACTCCAGAGGCAGAGGTAGGAGGGTCGCCGTGAGTTCAAGGCCAGCCTGAGACTACATAGTGAATTCCAGGTCAGCCTGGGCTAGAGCGAGACCCTACCTCGAAAAACCAAAATAATAATAATGTCTTGGAGATATTTTCTTATAAGAACAGATGATTCTATCACGTTTTTCTTTTAATTAATAAACCCATATTTAAATAGATTTTTGGTGGCTATTAATTTGTTTGCATTTGCTTCACAATTAGAACCACAGTCTCAGGTGTGCAGAGACGGCTCAAGTGGTCAAAGGTGCCTGCTTGCAAAGCCTGCCCACCTCCATGCAGAGAGGCATGCAATTGCAGCAAGAGACCTTGGTGCACCCATAGGCACACACACACACACACACACACACACACACACACACACACACTCTAAATAAGACTAAGAAAACACAATGTTTCCGAGTGACCGTTATCATATTTTTTAAAATATTCTTTATTTATTTATTTGTGTATGTGTGTGAGAGAGAGAGAGAGAAAGAGAGAGAGAGAGAGAATATGGGCACACCAGGGCCTCCAAGCCACTGCAAATGAACTCCAGACACATGCGCCCTCTTGTGCCTCTGGCTGTATATGGGCACTGGGGAATCCAACTCTGGTCCTTCTGCATTGCAGGCAAATGCCTTAATCACTAAGCCATCTCTTCAGCCCTCATATATATTTTTGTACATATTCATTTCTTGGTTTTGTTTTTATTTGAGACAGGGTCGCATGTATCCAGGCTGGTCTCTAACTCACTATGTAACTGTTGCTGGCCTTTTGCCTCCACCTCCACGGGGCTAGGATCACAGGAGTGCACCAGCCACCATGCCTGGTGTGCAAGCGTGCGTCTGTAAGATAGATCCCTGGTGTGAAATTGTTAACTAGAGAGCCATTCTCTTTATTTATTGATTTATTCATTTATTTTGAAGTAAGGTCTCATGCTAGCCCAGGATGACCTGGAATTCACTCTGTAGTCTCAGGGTGGCCTAGAGCTCACAGCAATCCTCCTGCCTCTGCCTCCCAAGTGCTGGGATTAAAGGCGTGTGCCCCCAACACCCAACCATTCTCATTTTAAAATTTTTGAGAAATGTGTTTCAAATTACCCCCTAGTAGACTGTATTGATTTTCATTACAACATTGAGAAAAACCTCAATGAATTAAAAACAAGAAGCAGTCATCCATAAAAGAACTACAGTCATATAGTTAATATGACAGTGATGGGACCCGGCCCATGATCATACAAAATACAAGGTTCAGGGAAAGCTTTTGTGAGGGTTGGCCTTTCTGCACGGTGCCAGCCAAACCTCACTTTAGAGTCTCTGTCGTCCTCTGCTGGTCGTTCCCCTGCGGTGACATCTCCTACAGAGGATGCGTCACCATGCCTTCTTAATTACTAAATACATTCTTTAAAATTGATGAGTCAACTTAGTTCAAGTTTAAATTATTTCAGTTTCTTGTTTCGTAGGCTACAAAATGTCCAGTCTACATTTTCACTTTTCTAACACTTGCTTGCACAGAAGGGATCTCTTCCATCAAGACCATTTTTTTCCAGGGGATGGAGAAATGGCTCAGCGGTTAAGACACTTGCCTGTAAAGCAGAAGGACCTACAAGGTGTGCATGCATCTGGAGGTTGTTTGCAGTGGCTGGAGGCCCTGGCGCACCCATTCTCTCTCTCTCTCTCTCTCTCTCTCTCTCTCTCTCTCTCTCTCTCTCTCTCTCTCTCTCTCTC
>PVHP010001431.1:0-106446 GCA_004024765.1 Zapus hudsonius | reverse complement strand
CTTGCCATGGTCTCATCTTTTGGCCTGCTGTCGGGTGGTAGGGTTATATGGGCCACAGCTCACTCGCTATATCCTGAAAAATACAAATACAATCTCCATTGGAGAGTTAGAACAG
Organism: Zapus hudsonius; assembly: GCA_004024765.1. Lineage (NCBI taxonomy): Eukaryota > Metazoa > Chordata > Mammalia > Rodentia > Dipodidae > Zapus > Zapus hudsonius. The sequence continues at coordinate 106,331 of PVHP010001431.1, read as the reverse complement.
TATAGGTTAACAAATATAGACCATTCTGGATTACCTAGTTTCTATTTTTTGTAGCCTCCCTGTCAGATGTTCGCATAGTGCATCTTTTCTTGGGAGCCCAAGAGTATGTTTTTTTATAATCCAATTATCCATTGTGACCAGTGTAATTAATGAGAAGGATATGGTAGATGTTTAGATGAAGATAATATGTTAAGGTATTTAAATATTTATACAAACCAAAAGCGGCACTGAAAATATTTGTAGACTTCAGAAGAATCCTGGCTTTCAGCCTAGTAATGTTGGTTAGCAGTGCAATATTTTGTAGCCTTTGCTTCAAAACAAATTGTTGCTCAGAGCCTTTGCTTTATTATTGCATTCTTTTTGTTCCTCTGGAACTATAGCTTTACTTGGAAGTGTATCTATAACACAATTAAAAAGATGTGGTGTTTGATGTTAACATAGAATCTAGGGTGATTTAATAGCTAAATAGGACTGAGCAGATTACTAAGCAGATAAGATTGCTTGCTGAGCAAGCATGAGGACTAGCACTCATGTTAAAAGTCATGTGTGACCACGTATGCCCATAACCTCAGGGCCCAGGGTATTAGAGATGAGACTTATTGGAGCTCAGGTAGTCTGACCAAAATCTGACGAGCTCTGAGTGAGTTCACTGGAGGACACCTAATGTCCTCTGTCCTGCACACCTGTGTTCACACCTGTGTGTGTGTACATACATCATACATATCACACAGAGAGCTAAATAACTAATGGAACTGTACAAAATTTTTCTTCCATTTTGATTTCTCTCTGTCTCATGCCTGTTGTACATTACACACCTTAAGTGGTCTCCCACACAGAATTCCATCTACTTCCATTAGTGAACTTGATATAATGAACTGATACTTTATTTTTCTTAAAGATGGTAAGCTACTTGAGGTCAACAATGTTAACAGGACTATCTTTTTTTTTAATATTTTATTTATTCATTTTCAAGCAGAGAGAGAGAGAGAGAGAGAGAGAGAGAGAGAGAATTAAAATTATATTGGCCCTACTCTCTTTTACACTTGAATTTTTCAGCCATTAGCCAACAGAGTTCTTCATAAAAGCATAATCACAACCCCATGGGATCTAGAAGCATCCATCAACAGCAGCAAAGCTGTGTGGGAAGCTGGTTGAGCAGTGAGTGCATGAGAACAAACTTGAACATGGCCTCTCTTTGGACTTAGACTGGTGTGGGGAAGTTGGGTAGAGATGGAATAGTCAGGATGCGATGGAGCTGGAGAAGCAAGCAAATCTATAGGATAGAAGTCTCATTGGTGCTTACTCCTCTTTGGTGAATGGCATCAAAGACTTAAGGACCCGACTTTTAAATTATAAAGAGTTCTGCGAGTCTGTGAGTTCTAGGAAGCAGAGAAAATTGGACATTATCAACAGTTGAAACTTCCCTTTGAAAGACAAGGTTGAGAAAAATGAAAATATGAATCCCATTGTGTAAATCTTAAATAAATCCTGGGTCAGAAATCAACAGCCCAGAAGGGTTTTATTTTTTGTGGATATTAGAAGTTTAGATATGCATTATCTAAATCAGTGTTGTATTCTTAGGAGTGATTGCACACTTCCTCCTTCCCTCCTCCTTTTCTCTCATTGTGTTTAATAAAAATGCTTTTCCTACCTTACTGAGGTACAATTGTCATGCAACAATCATATGTAACACACTCCATTTTCAAATAGTTCAGCAAATGTAAATAATTTCGATGTGTATGTGTGTGTGCGCGCACATTTGCGTGTTTATATGTGCTGTGTGTATCCATGAGGAGATAATGAAAATGTGGCAAAAAGTTAGTGTTGAATCTAAGTGAAGGAAACACGGGTGCCATTGTGATGTCTCTATTATTTCCTGTAGTGCTGAAATTTTGAGTAAATGGTGGAAAAACAAAATCATAATTTGGAGGCCAAAGGACTATGTTTCAGAATGAATCAAATTGAGAAACCAAGTTTCATAACGAAGACAACTATTTTATAGACTACCTGTTTCCACCAACAGTGTTTGGGAATATGAAGACCTGGAAGCTGTGCCCTTGGTCTTGTATAGTTTGGTTCATCATTATAGTGACAAGCCAACATTTCATATTTCATTTTATACTAGTTCCTTTTGATTATATGTTGCTTGTGGGAATTTGAGGATACATATACCTTGTTATTGGCTTGTTATTGACAGAGTCTCTCACTGAACCTGGTGCTGCTGTTCTTCAGTCAGACTGGCTGACCAGTGGGTCCCGCCTAGTCTCCTGTCTTTGCTCCCCACAATTACTGGAATGCATGGCCACACCCAGCTTCACTGATTCATAAGAATTTTCCTTAAACCCATTTCAATTGAATTATAATTAAAATATACTACATACAAAAACACTAAATAAACCTGATGGGATGGGAGAGATGGCTTCGTGTGAAACCTGCTTGTTATGGAAGTGTGAGGAGCTGAGGTAAGATTCATAGTAAAAGCTGAATGTGGGGTCAAGTGTCTATAAACCCAGCGCTGGTAGGTAGAGACAGTAGGATCTCTGGGCTTGCTAGTTAGCTAGGTTTGCTAAGTCTGTGAGCTATAGGTTCAGACAGAGACCTTGTCTCAAAAATCAGGCAAAAATCAATTGAAGAAGACACACATGAACACATATATTCATGTGTAACTCCATGCATAAGCAAAGGAAAAAATGAAGCCTCAGAAAATATCTTGGTGTGATGGCTCAATCATCTACTCTTTGTACATGTGAGTTTAAGACTGGACTGCCATGGGCTACCTAGTGAGGTTCAGGCCAGTGTGAACTATAGGGGGATTTTTTTTTCTCTACAGACTTGCAATAAGTAAAACTCTTGTTTTATCTGTAACTCTTGTTTAATCTGTATATCTTGGTGTATCTAACTATTTTTTTATGAGGGATTTTATCCTCAGGTCTTCATTGCCAGACCTCTTCTCTATGAAGGTATATTGTATGCTGAATTTTGGATCACAGAAAATACACGCCCTTGTTTTGTACCTATTCTTTGGATATGTGATTGTGTGTGTGTGTGTGTGTGTGTGTGTGTGTTCTAGTGTTTTAAAATCATTACTTTACGAAGCAGAGTCAAGTTTACCTTCATCAACATATTGTCTAGAATGGATTCATTCTAAGAATTAGATCTTCATGATAGAAAAACGCTTCAAATCATTTATTTTCTAACATATATTCATTTATTTGAGAGATAGAAGGAGGAAGAGAAAGAGAGGAAGAAGGAAGGAAAGAGGCATTGAGGGAGGAAAGGAGAAAGAGAGAGAGAAAAAGGGAGGGAGAAAGTGAGATTGAGAATATGAATGAGAACATGAATAGGAGTGCCAGGGCCCCATGATGATGCTGTAAATGAACTCCAGATGCACACACCTGGCTAGAAGGGAGTTTTGGGGACTAGAACTTAAGCTGCCAGACTTTGCAAGCGTCTTCAACTGCTGAGCCATATCCCCAGCCCCCAAACAGTTATTTTTATCTTTAAAGTCCAAGACTTTCATTGTCATTGTCTCAAACATTTGATTTATATAACACCTAGGTTAAAGTTTAAGCATGCGTGGGGAATTTGAAAACAGTATGCTAACTGAACAAAGGAAGAATGCTTAGTACAAAAGGCTTTTATGATTTGATCATTTAGGTCCAACTCAGTGAATAACAGGACCATTATTTTAGTGTCTTGAATTTTGTTCTCTTGACATTTTAATGAAAAAAAAGAGAAAGTACAGCTGTTTTTCTTAGCTTTTTAATAAGTCAATCTTGCCCATTTTAATATCCAATTTCACACAATGAATAATTAAGCAACTCATATTTTGACACTAGCAGCCATATAAAAACTCTAAAGAGTCTGTCTCCTCAAAACATGTATAAACTAAACTTTATGGGAGAGTATAGCCATCCACTTCTGATTGGCAGATTGGACAAGCCATCCTCAAAGACAATGGCTTTCAACTCTGGATATATGTTAGAAGAAAATATAGAAGTTTCAAGATCATGACCCACAGCTGTATCCTGTTACTTGGGATTTCAGGAAATAGCGCCCAATAATGTCCTTCAGTTTTTCTGGAGGTTCTACTGTGCAGTCAGGGCTGGCTGGGATTTCCTTCTTGAGGCTTTGTCTCAGGGCAGGGGAATCTCTAATTGACTCAGTAAATGAAGTTCAGCCAGGTACAATAATCAGTGGAAAGTCCGCCTGAAGTCAGTGTCGGTCACTTCTTTCTCATGTGCCACCTTTAATTAAACCAGGTAAATAGAATAACTGTGGTGTGCTAGGGCAGGATCATAATGTCTGCAAGAATTTGTTTCTCAAAATTTCCCTTCTTCTGATGCCACACGCTTAAGTGACTTACCCAAGAAAACAGAGTGTACTTTTCTACTCCATTGTTGAAGAATTGACATTACACCTCATGGCACTATTGTTCAGAAGATGTGGGAACTAAGCTTTCTGATCTTAGCATCAGGAATGCTAAATGTTTAATGGACTCATGAATTGTGCAAGTAATCACATCTTATGGAATGCGCTACTAGAAAATCGGGAGTCAGGTTGGTTCTGCATGAGCCAGTGTCACAGAAATTCTGTCTGCATCACTTGTCTATTTTAATATTTTTTTTCTTTTTTTTTGCTTACTTGTTTCCTTCTTGCTTTGATCTCTTTGCATTGATTAACCCTATCTAGAACTGTGCAGGGGCAGAGTAGATGCACATATCATTTAAAATTACAGCTAATGAGGCATAGCAAGCGATATCCTTGGCACAAGTTAATGTAAGAGAGCATGGATGGCATTGGAGTCAATGCTCTGCATACCTCCTGGGCACTGGGCAAGTTATGATGGTGAACACACACATGTCACTGTCACCCTGTGCTTATCACTGGTGTGGAGAAAGAGCATAAAGGAATGGTTGGGAGCAAGCGTTTTCCAATTGTGAAGGAAAAACGGAATGAAAAAACAAAGCTTGCACTTGGTGGGAGGGGGTGAGTCAGCTCTAATGAGACGGTGAGGTCTTCATGGACCGTGAGAAACCTCAAGTAGGACCTCCATGGTATCAAGTATGAATGAAAAACTAGGTTCAATTAGACATTGTAAAATATAACTTAAGTTCTGGCCAAGGATCCTGCATTGTTTTCTAATATTCCAACTATTAAGATGCCTGAAATGCTGTAGGCATTGTAAAACTGGATGTGTATGATGTGTTGTATTGTGTGTATGAGTGTATGATGTGTGTATGAGGGAGTGTATGATGTGTTGTGTTGTGTTTGTGGGTATGAGTGTATGATGTGTTGTGTTGTGTGTGTGTGTGTGGAGTGTTTGATGTATATGGTGTCTTGAGTGTGTATGTGTGGGTATATGGGCATGTGAGGAAAACCTTGGATGGCTTTGTCCTCTCCTTTCACCTTGCTTAAGAGAGGGGTCTCCCATGTTTTTAGCTGCTGCATGTGTATCTGTCTAGCTGGCCTGCAAGCTTCCAAATTCTCCTGGCTCTGAACTCCCTTTGTTGTAGGCACGTTGGGATCGCAGACATGTGTGCCACTTTGTGTACTGGTAGATGCTTGGGAATTGAACTCAGGTTCAGGCTTGCAGGCAAGCACCTTGAACCACTGAGGAACTGATCAGCTCCTCTGAGTAGGCATTTTGATGCAGGGGTTCCAGAGTCCAACCACGCATCGATGGATGAGAAGAAAGCACTCTAACATCATCTGTAGTCACAGTATGACCTTGTGTCTTAAGGTCACATGGTAATTTGGGTCAGTTTATTCTTTAAAAGGAATACTATTAGCAGTTATTTATGCTGAGAGATTTGTGTATGTAATTTGCAACACAGGCTCTCTCTTAGCTGTTAGTACATTTTATTAGTGTTTACTCTCTAATACTACAGGCAAAATATTTTGTGAATTCTCCAGGAAAGCCTGGTTTTACACAACCATGTATATACTCTTTTGGTAGTTGTTAATGGATATTGGCCACATAACAAAATACCTTCTAAATTTTATACAAAACAACACATTTCCTTTGGTTGAAAACAGTGGATTAGTTTTACCATATCGGACTCATGTAATTATTACAAAAGTTGTATATAAAACCTTGTAAAATATGCAAAAATCACAAAATACACTCTGACAGCTAATGCTCTGAAAACACTTTATTACACAAATTACATTCAGATTCCGAAAATAGTGTTCTAACAGTGTAACCATCTAAAAATAAGACATCCAGGAAACACACCAACTGAAGAGAAGAATTTAAAAAAGAACTTAAATAGAGACTTTTTCTTTCTCTCGTTGCAATATAATGTTAGTGAGTTTAAAAAAATAGAAGGAGATTTAGCAGCTTTGTCGTTGTATAGCACAAACTTTCTCTTGACTGCCACAGGCTGAGTGCTGAGCGGGAAAGGCACCAAAGAAAGACACTGGCAATGGGAGTAAGTGCCATTAGGAAAACACTGTGTTCAAGCAGAGATGGGTATTTACATCCACAAAAAAGCCTCAAATGCAAATGAGCAAACCTTCCATCCTTAGGTCAGAAGTACTACAATGGAAGAAGAGGGCCATTTTTCTATTCTAGGTCCCTCTGAAGACAATGACAGGGATGTGAACTTTTAGGAAATTTCTCAACTCGAAACAGAAGCCAAACTCAACCAAGATGAAGTAAATGAAAGGTGTACAGTCCCACACAGACTAGTACAGTGTACAATTAAATGCACAGAACTGGAAACGTGCTAAAGGGAAACGACCGGGCATTCTTGGTATATCTCACTCCACGTGAATCACAGCCTGGGTTTCATGAGGAAGGTGCCGCTGGGGGCAGAGGCGCCGAGTACTCCTCCTCTGACTCGCTCCCGTCATCATCTTCTTTCTCTTGGTCACTTCCTTCTGTGCTCAGGCGGTCAAACCCTTTGCGACTGTAGCCTTTACGGCTGGCAAAGAAATTTCCAAGGTTTAAGCCTCCACTTCCCTTTCCTGAAGCAAGCAAGCGATAAAGCATAATTAAAGTTTGCATGAAAGAGTCTCCGTTTCATTGTACATGTTATGACATCTAGCAAATGCAGAAGTCGGGCATGGAGAAGGGTAGATAGTGACACTCAGAAAGAACCCGACAGAACCAGACAGCTATTACTTATGAGAGTAAACAAGGGAAAAGAAAGCTTCCAGGATCGTGGGTTTCTGCAGAAATGTCTCTGATTCACTTTTCACCTTCTGTCTTTGGACAGCTCTCCAGAATTGGCAACCCTGGGGCTCCTCTTCACTTCACTGGTTTTATCAAAAGGTCATTTTCACTGTGACAAGCACCAGAGTGACAGAGATTTACCAATCAACGACAGATGCAGCCAGAGAGAAGGCAGGGGAAAAGAATTCGATATTGTAGAGGACAGAATGGGAGGGGGCACTGGGGAATATGCTGCCAGTCACACACTTGGTTTAGCTTCTGGTCTGTGTCTTGCATTTACTTTGAGGGGGGGAATGCTACACTGCCTGCCAGAAGCTCAATTTTCAGAGTCAAAATATGAAATACAGCCTTGCTCTTTAAAAGGCTTGTGCTTGTTGACTTTGAACCAAACATAGGAAGGATTCTGAAAGGTCATAGGCATACCTCTAAATCTCCCCAGTACTCTTCCAGAACTTGCCTCGTGTTTGTGTTCAGAATCTGCTTTAAAAAAAAGGCACATTTCAAAATGAGTGCCAGTCACCCTCCTCAATCCATCAGCTCAACGTTTCAACATCAAACCGGAAACCCATGAATGACTGAGAAGGCTTGGCTCGTGCAACTTAAGGAAACGTGGCAGTATGTTATTGAGAAGTAAAAAAGGGAATTTTATACTTCTCATAACAATATTTTATATCGATTCATAGATATCAAGATGTAGGTAACAGTTTAACCCAGGCCTATGTTTCTTGTAGACAGTGCAATTTTATCAAATGAATTCCTAGAATATGGGTTGTTTTTTTTTTTTGCCTCTGAGAAAAGAGGGTTGGGGCATAATCTCTACCTATCTGTAAGGTTGGTGGTGGGTTACTGTATACAATAAGCTTAGAAAAGTTCCTGTTCCACAAGAAGATAATAAATTTTCATGGTTTTTAGTAGGATCAAATTAAGTTACCAAAAATTTGTAAAATGTTAGAAGCTTTGGTTACTGCCATTTCTTCCATTCTGTGCTGGAATTCACTCGATACTCTTCAGAACAGTGTACAGGGCTGGGGAGATGGCTCGCATTACATAGCAGCAGAGAATCCTGCCTTATAGATCCTCACCATGCCTTGAATAGAACACTTCAGTGAAGGCAAAGGTCACAACCCAGAGTCTTCGTTCTCCCAGTGCACATGGGGATCTAAAGCCTTTCCATGGGCTTCCCATCTCCAGAAGAAATCAATTCTCTCTTCTTCTGGGGAGGTAGTGCTCCCAAAGGATTTCATTTTTCCTTTCCTATGTGTATCCCTGCCCTTTCTTCCTGCTCTCCCCATCTCTCAGGTTCCTATGCTCAGAGAAGCCGATATATCCGGGATCTCCCATTGAGGCTTTCACTAGGCTTAGAGGCCATATCATGAAGACAGCTAATAGGCAGTTGGCAAAGGAAAGGAAGAAAACTGATAGGAATTTAAAGAAGACAAAAACTCGACTGTCAGTTCCACAGGGCTGGGGGGCATTCCACATTCAGGGACACAAGCATCCAGGGGGTTGTGAGTCAGTGAAGGTCCCTTAGAAGGGTTTTGAAAAACTTTAGATAATCCATCAAGAACAACTGTTGGCCAGAGGCGAGAGGCTGATCTACCTTTTGAATTAAATATAATACATAGAACTGTACAGAATTATAATTTTTCTAAATAAAATATGAGTGCACAGTGGCAATTTCATATGATTTGACCTGGATTTTTTCCTTCCTAACAAGTCTTCCTTATGCTCCAGTGGCATTCCACATGTCCCAAACAGCACATCTGGGAGACCAAGCCCGCTTGACTTCATAGCCACTCTCTCCTCCACTTTGGGCTGGGCACCAGGATTCCTGCCAACTGTCCCCAGCTCCATGTACTCTTGATGTTCTGTCTTTTGATCTTCCCACTCACCTCCCCCAATTGTAGCAAGTAACCATTCTTGGTAAGAGGGGGGGGGTCAATAAAATTATGTGTCTCCTATTTGGGGAACTTTATTTATTTCTTCAACAACAATTTCATTGAATCCCTCATACCAAGAAGTAATTGTTGCTTGCACCAGGCCATAGCAGTAAACATGCATACAAGATTATTGCTCACTCGAAGCTCATATCAAACTTCTTTTAAAAAACTGTCCTTTGTGCCTACTTATGATGGATTTAGATTCAAGATGAGGGCCCAGAAGTTCTTTCTGGGAAGACCTAATCTATATGTATACACACACACATGCATGCTGCAGAAAAGTCTAAGAAAAAGTCTTTTTCACAACTTATTCAATCAAAGTCTTCAGTGACTGTCAGGGCTTGGCCATGGACACTGAATTCCTGCCAGGAATGCCTCAACCTGAACTAGGATCAGATGCTGCTTCTTGATCAAATGCTGCCTCCCACGATGCCCACTGATTCCTTCCTAGACATGGTTTCAGCCTTTGCCTGAGGACCTGGGGACACAGCCAAGAGACTGCTACTGAGAGGTAGGAAATAAGGTTACATTAATTATTTATCTTAATGCCTTCAAAGGATCTTATACCATGGGAATGATTTTATAAAACACTGACTCCAATACTGGACCTTGTCCTGTCAATTAGGGAAGATTGATGGCCACACTTGTGACTATCCCAAAACTACAAAGTGTTTGTTAGAACAGGTGGTTTCATGAGAAAGCTGAGGTTTGAGACACATCTCTTATTAAACAATCATGGGTCATACTGAATACTTACTAGGTGCTAGGTACTTTGAGCAATTCTTCATGAACGGTATTTTATTTTTATACAACTTTAAGGTTTATAGAACCTTACAGGATATTTTATCCTTACTTTCCCCATGAAGAAACTGTAATGTAACAGATTAGGTAACTTGCCCAATGTCATGTAGCTAGGAGCTAGAGCCCATCTGATGGGGGAAAAATACTGTGATAGCATTTCCTTCCCTTTAATCTGTCAGCTAATTTATTCTGACTCTACCATCTACCCAATTTTTCTTTGCAGATTTTAAATGGGCCAAATTCTAAAGGTTATATTATAATCTAACTCTTTAAATTAGAGGATCCAGATATAGACTGTGATACTAATTCTACAATTTTTGAAACACAAACAATAATATTAAAAAAAAATAAAGGTAGAGAATATGTTAGCCAAACCATAAAATAGACACTTGAAAAAAAAATCACGAGAAAACTCCTGAGGTTAGGCCAAACCTGTTTTCAAAGGCATGTTTCTACGTTCAAGGGGCTCATTTTACTTGCCTCCAAAGGCCCTTGATTTTTTCCACCGAATAAATATGCCAATGGCCAGCAGGACAACCACCGGAATAACCAGGAGGGTTGTAATGAGAACCACGGGCACTCCCGAGCCTGGCTCTGTGAGCAGTTTCTGTTTCTCTTGCATCTTCTGCAACTCTGAGGAGGTGGGTTTGTTCTCCATTTTGGATTCAACAACTGCCTCGGCTTCTTCAGGGAAAGAAGAGTTCACAGTGTTCAACTGCTGCAAAGATTCGGAAACCCTCTCACCCAGCCCGACCCAGTCAAACCGACAACGGAGCATCAAAAACTGGTCGAAACCAACCCAACACAGGTGGGGTCATGTCTGAAGGTCTGCATCTGCAAAGCTTGCATCAGGGAAGGGGGCTTTCTTCCATTCTACCTTTACTTCCCTATTTAGCTATCATTCCACAAAAGACAGGTCCTCTTGCATTTTCCCAAAGTGAGAATCACAAACAGCATGGTGCAGAGGAAAAGGGCCAGTCAAACAAAGCCCAGCTCAGGATAGGCTAGCTGCATAACTTTGGGCAAGTTACTGAAATGCTCTTGGCCTTAGCAATCTCATTTGTAAAACTGCTAATAATATCTACTCCTTAAGACTGTCAAATGCCTGCGATGAAGAAGGTACTTAATACTTATTTGGTTCATTGTACCTTTAGTTTACGAGTCTCTTTCATGTTCAGTGACATTTCAGTACTCTACGTACATAGTTACATACATGAATTCTAGGATTGAAAGAGAAAAAGGAGCTGTTCTTTTTGGGTTCTTTCATGTAGTTCTCCGCAAAATGTTAGTGCACATCACTTCAATGAATGTCATTTTACTGGTGATGGAAGTAACTGATATCACTGTTCTGTGGCATTGGCAGGTGGGGGTAGGTTTCAGACCTAAAGTACTATGGAGAAATGGAGCCAACACCTTATACACTAGAGAAGCTACTAGAAGGATCTTAATAACTACGGACTGGACAATATGGTTGGACCTTGAGACATTTTTGTCCCCAAGAAGCACATGGGAGTTTATGTATAGAATCCCTAACGTGTATGTATAGAATCCCTAACAGCTGGTGACAGTTTGGCCAGGGTAAAAGTTACAATCATGTTTGCTAAAACACAAGGTTTCTGGAATTTCAGTTTCTTAGTGCATCCTTGCCTGCGACACAGACGACATGAGATGACCTCACAGAGACTTTGACCACAATGCGAGGATTGGCGGATTAGCACAATCAGGAAAACCGGTTAGTGTTTAGTATATAAAGACTCATTTTCAAAGCTCGCTGAACACAGTGTTTCCCATATTACATCAGACACTGCAAACCAAACACCACTCAGCACACAAACAAAGGTGAGGTTGAAGGTGTTTGCTTCAATGATCCGAGTCAGCATGCTTTGTCTCCATTGTGTCTCCTGAGCGCACGCTGTGAGGCACTGCTTTCCTTCAGTCCTTGTGCAAGGCGAGTAGGCAATAGACCAAGTCTTCATTTCCTTTCTCGCATTGTGTGGGGAAGGGGAGTCCATATTGTCTCCCTTGCACCCTCTCTACTTGTGTGGCTCTTCAAACTGAGACGGGAAGGAAGGATCAGGACTGGTTCAAAGTCCTCTTTCTAAGTCTCGGTTTCCAAGGAGTGGACATGTGATCCCTACTCTTCCTGACCACTTTCTGTCATTTTCTTTGTCACTGAAGAAAAAATAAGCTTGTTTCATAGTGAAGCAAGAAAAACAACATATGTCAAGCATGCATCTTAATATCCAAGAAATTGATGACTCCGGAAGGAAGGTGTGCTTATATTTGAAGCCAATATATACTGCCAGGATAATACCCAGTGTTTTCTAGCTGTCATTTCAAGGGTTGATGAGAACTAGCTCAGTGGTTGGCCCACTTCGAATCCAGTTTCTTTGAGAAGGCATAGCACGAGTTAGTTACATTAAACAGAAAGAACTGTGGGCGACGTTGACTAGACGGAAAGTCTCAGCTTAGCATTCATAGAAAGTGTGATGAGACGAGGCAATGAACATGTGACAGTACACACTAGAAATTATTCCCCCCCACACAAGGCAGAGTCTCTCTCTAGTTTAAGCTGACCAGCAACTCACTCTCTAGCCCAAAAGTGCTCTCAAAGTTACAGTGATCCTCCTACCTCAGCCTCCTGAGTGCTGGGACTAAAGATGTGCACTACCACACCCAGGCAGAAATTGTTTTAACACTTCTGTTAATTTGATTCTGTTAATTGTAATCTTCCAAAAGTACTTGAACCTTTTAATTTTTGGAATCAGCTAAAATATGTTTAGGCTTTAAAAGATGCTAGTTTTTAAAGAGAGAAAATATAGTGGTTTTTTTATATTCTAACTTTTTTTAAACTTTCTCTTGACAATTTTGAGGTAAAAGTTTTCAGTCATGGGGTGGTGGTGGGGAAACAAGATTGCTGTTCCCCACCCTTTATTCTTAGAGTACAAAGCCTAAAACATATTTCCCACCTCAGAGTCTAGGAATTCCACTCAAAGCATAAATTCTCCAAACTGTGCCACGCACATTCACTGTTTATTCTACATCCCTGGTAAGCAGGGCAATGCCTGGGTTTCGGGAAGCTTATAGGGAATGGAGCATGCTATTCTCCTATCATATAATATGCCAGGTATCCCTGTAGAACATAAAAAGTCCTTAACTCTTACAAAATCACAAATTGTTATTGCAATATCTTTATAAATATTTGGATATAATTTCAAACGCTGATGGCAAGGAGGTTCTTCTTTTCTAAAGTAACACATGGAGAAAGGGAGGCTGACTGTGCTCCTTCATGAGTACTCATACATACACATGCTTGTCTCTCTTAACAAACGGGATTGGAATACCTGTGGCAGGAAACAGGGCCATTCTTAATATAGTCACACAGAAATCATGACTCAGTTCATGCCAGAGTGAAAGCTTATCGATAGCACAGACATGAAAACTCCATACAGCTCCAGGGAGATTCATTGATATTCCTCCCAACCCTCCCTCATCCTCTCTCTTCTTCTGTATGTTTCTCTTCATAGGGTTTCAAAAGCTCACTGGAAAAAGAGGTTTCTGTGCCTTTTATTCCCTCAACTATCTTGAGAGTGTGATCACCATCTTTGTACTATACTGAGGGTAGGCAATGAAGTCTATGCTTTCTTTCTTTTTATTTCTAGTACCACTATTTAAAAATTAAATTCCCTTTCCTGGGTGTTTTTTTCATTTCTAATCCCCTTATTCCTACACCTCCCTTAAAATGTGGGTTCTGAAACTTTGCTACAGTTGATCAGTTATGTAACCACTCACAGTGCAGGTGCACATATGAGTGTTGCTTCTCCCTCTGTTATGTAGCTTGAATTAAGCTTCATGTTTTTGATAAAAAATAAGATATAGGACTCATCATGGTCAGTATTCCTTTTTGCAATAAACATATCAAAAAATTTAGTCAGAATTATGTGGGTTCTAGCTGGACATGGTGGCACATGCCTTTAATCCCAGAACTCTGGAGGCAGAGATAGGAGGATTGCTGTGAGTTCAAGGCCAGCCAGGGACTACAGAATGAGTTCTAGGTCAGCTTGGGCTAGATTGAGACCCTACCTCACAAACAAAACAAACAAATTGTATAGATTCAAAAGATGAAATAAGTCTGTCTAGTTGTAGAATTGTATTCCTACTAAATTGGGACTATGGAAGTCGGGAAGGCAGCTCAGTTAGTTAGGTGCTTGCCATGCTAGCATGCGGATCTGAGATCAATTCCCAGTATCCAGGTAAACATATTAGGCCTGGTGGCTCACACCTGTACTTTCAGCACTCGGGAGGCAGTGGCAGGAGGAGGGTCCCTGGGGCTTTTTGGTGAAATGCTTAAGCCTAATGGGCAAGTCCTAAGCCAGTGAGATGCCCTTTCTCAAGAAAAATAGACAGCATCTGAGTAATGAAACTGGAGGTTATTCGTTTGCCTTCACATACACAGATATGTATGTTCACCCACAGTTGAGCAAGCACAGGCACAGACTAGGCATATGCATTTAAACAACAACCTGAACTGGGCTGGGGAGATGGGTCAGTGGGTAAAGACACCTTAAAGGCAGTAGCTTGCAATCCTGCTGGCCTAAGTTCAGTTCCCTAGCACCCATATAAAAGCTGCATGCAAAGTGGCACATGTGTCTGTGATCCAAACCATAATGGGGGAGGGTAGAGCTAGGAGATTCTGGAAGCTCACAGACCAGCTAGACGGTCACATCTGCAGTAGCAAAACAGGAAATCCCGGTCTAGCAAGGTGGAAGGAAAGGACAAACATCAGAGGTTGTCTTTAGCCCTCCCCAGGGGAAGACTGTCTCAAACATGTCATGCAGAGTGATTTACGAAGACACTCAACATCAACTTCTGGCCTCCACATGCATGCACACACACATAAACAAGTATCCACCCACAACATATGCACTTAGGCAAACAGGATCATGAATTCACAAACATAAAGCGCACATGTGCACACAGAACAAGAGATGTTTTGGAGCTTTTAGAAGTTTCAAGTGTAAACTGCAAACATTCACAGTCCATATTCCTCAGAAGAATTTACAGTGACTGAATAGATAGGTTCAATCTTTCCTTAACATTGCAGCAGTAGTGATTAAGTAACACAGGATATGACATCAAACACATATTCATATAAAACCTGGTTTTAGACTTACTACCTCAGCTGTAACTCACATCTTCATTACTTCATATGGAAAATGGGAATAGGAATGAAGATCTTATCACTGGCATAAGGATTCAACTTGATAATTTTTGTATAATGTATCCTTTTGTGTTCTCTAAGTGTGGTAACAGGTTTTGGTTTTGGTTTTCTGTGAGGCAGGGTCTCACTCTAGTCCAGGATGACTTGAAACTCACTCTGTAGTCCAAGCTGGTCTTGAATACATAGCAACCCTTCTACCTCAGTCTTCAGAGTGCTGGAATTAAAGGCATGCACCACGACACCTGGATCAAAAGCTATTTTTAAAAGTACTTTTTGCATCACCTTTATTCCAGGATAAACATAACTTATCATTAATTCTATAAATAATAATGATATTCAGTAGTATCATCGAGGTAAAATCTTTGCAAATGCTGTTGTTTATATAATAGTAATATCTTACCCCTTTCAACCCTGAGACAACCATATTTTGTTATGTGTTTACATAAATCCCTAATATTTCTTTTGGTTCTTTTTTTTTCTTTTCATCTCTTTTCCCACCTATTTTCAGGAGAAAGGAAAACAAGGAAACCTCGTGTTAAGTCTGAGTATCTAAGCCAGTCATTGTTAAAGCATCTAACACTGGAATCGCTAAGCATTCAAGGTACTTCACAAGAAACATGGCAAGTTCCTAATAGCACATGGCAAGTCAAAACTCTGCAGATAGGAGATGTACAAATTCAGTCCTATCCTAGGAAAGGGGTAAAATAATTTGGCAGAGGTTCCAAATGACAACAGTAGTTGCTTACCAGTCACTAACCTCCATTCCCCACCCCTGAGAGCGTGTCTCAGTGCATTGAGATGCACTCACTTGTGTAGAGGTATGTGTATGTGTATCTTATTTTTTCTTATCTATTTGTTAGGCTATAACTCTCTTGAGGCCAAATGCAGTTTCATTTTCCCTTAGACCTGCTACAGTGGTTTTCACACAGAAGCCCTTTAGTAAATCTTGCAGGCTGAGAGGTTCTAAGATAGGATCTGGGGGATAGCTAATGTTTTTACACGCCTATAGATTTGCTTACCAATGTTACTTTTCACTCCTTTACATTAGAGACCATTAAAAAAACAATCGCCAGTACACTGAACAGCATTTCCTGCTGGCTTAAAGCTAACACACTCCCCTAAGTGCCTATCTGAATTTTTCCCCTCTAAATAGAGGCAAGGGTTATAGATTTCTTACATCCTCAGTCACATTCCTTCACTGGAAGACAGTGACTTGGGATCTTTGTGACAACTTCATTTATCAGACAAAGCAATAGCAACATACAGGTATGTAAAGCTCAGCAGATGGCAGAAGTCAGGGGGAATTTGCCACATTATATATTTTTAGCCTGATAATTTGAAATTGAAATCTAGAGCCAAAAAGAATTCAACACAAATAGCTTTTTGCTTCCCAGTCATGAAAGGACTCTGACCAACCTTTGTTCTCCTGGCCGTCAATGCCAGCCTTTTTAACCGATCGATGTTCCATTTCTGTAACACAGCATAGCAAGGAGAGAGGGAAATCAGAATCCTCAAAAAAAATCTGAAAACTCAACTTTGGTATCAGTTTCCGTCACTAGAAAATATTTCCTCAGCTGCCAAATATATTATTACATTAGCAAGAATTTAGCATAAACCACTAATTAGAAGTCAAATGCATGAATCCTGGATAAAGTCTCCTAGGAGAAGCTGAGATATTTTTAAGAACCTTATATTTAACAGTGGGCTTTTCCTTTTAGAGCTCATAATACTGAATTATTTCTGAAATACGAAGTGGTTCTGCTTACACATGAGCACGATCTTTGACTGGTTGCTAGTTCTGCCATGGCTGTATTGCCAGGCTTTTTGTTAACCTGGAGGGACCAGACTAATTACGAGAATGCACAGACACACTTGTTTCTAGTCTCCCCTGGCAGTTGACTTCCAGATTGTTTTTGTGCTTTGGATCATGCAAGGGACTTTTCTCTTTGAAATTCTCTGCCATATTACAGAACTTCTTAATGAGAACAGGTACTAAACAATCTGTTGTCATTCCTCTTCTTTCTACAGATCTTGAGGAAGAACTGCCAAGTATATTTCATCATCATTTCTGTGGAACAGGTGTGCATTTTGGTTAGGTGTCAACCAGTAAGGTGGCCTAAATGATCTTAGATTAGAACCTTAGTCGAGTTAAGAATTATATTCCTTTTGAAAAATGAAGATTTTGGGAATATTTCTAAAGTGTTTTTCATATTTAAAGGTATTTATTTATCTTGTGGTTGTTCTAAAATGTCTAGTCTGGCCAGGCAATGGAGGACTTGCCCATCTTGTCAGCTCACACATCCAGGATCCTCTTTGAAAATACAGATGGTGGAATCTACTTTTTTAGGGTAAAAAATGAAATAATATCTGAGAGATGTTATCTGAGTCCAGAGATGCTCCGACAATCTTCACTCTCAGCTTTACTGTGAATTCATATAGTACATTTCTTGGGTGTATCTTTGGGGGCATTTCCAGAGATAATTAGATTGTGAGGGTTCTGACATAACAATGCATCAATTCCTTGCTAGAGTCACAGTATAATGACATTATTTGAGGGCAATAAGTAGGAGTCAGGGTCTTGGAAAAAGTAAGTCTGTGAGGGCACACCCATGGAGGCTGTGTTTCCCTCAGTCCTTTCTCTGCTTCTTGGCTGCCATGAGGTGAACAGTTCTGTCCTGTCACATGTTGCTGCTGACAATCTGTTCTAAGGATGTGAGGTAAGCAACTATGGACTGAACCTTCTGAAGCCACAGGAAAGCAAATTCTTCCTCCTTTAAGTCGTGTCTGCCAGGAAGTTCATCATTGCTGTGTGAGGGGTAACTTATCCAGCCATGTAGGTTTATTCTACACTAATTGTACTTGTTTCAAAACGGTGAATGTTACTCAAAGCAAACTTCTGAGTAAAGCAGTGACCAGCTCAGGTTCTAAGATTTATATCTTATTAAACTTTCTGTACTCCTGATTTTACTTTTCTGTTCAATAATGTGTTTTCTTTCCTTATTATAACTCATATTTCGTTATGGTAATTAAAATCCTTTACTTCATCAAACTTTCATGTATTTAATTCTATCTGATTCTCTTGATACCTCAAATTTATCTTCATCCATTCTTTTCCTTATCCTTTCTTTTCCCTGTTGTTTAGATGCTGCTATATTTAAAAAGCAACTCTTGGAATTAAGGTTTGTGGTCAATGAAACATTTATTGCACTTTCGTTTAGAAACTGTATGCTTTTTTTTTCAGCTTGAAGTCTGGGCTAGTTTTAAGGAGTCAGAAATGATATCCTAGTTGAAGTTAGAAAATTCCAACACTAGCATAGTAGCTGGCCAGATACTGATAGAATAAATCTGTCTCCAGACAAAATTCTGAGGTAAATGAAAAGAGAAGAGTTCAGTATTTGAGGAAAACTGAGTCCTAAATGAAAAGTGTATGATGCTTCATGCTGGGACAAGACATGTGTGACACGGACACTGGCGCCCTAGATGCTCAACAACAACTGAGAGCTAAAGAGCCATGTGGAGAGTAGTGCCTCGTGGAAACAAGCCATCTTTTCCTTCTGGAAACGAGCTGGAATTAACACTGGCTTTTACTGTAACAGACATTACTTCAGGCAGCAAGAATTTCCTGTGGAGGATCTCTGGAAATAAGAGTATAACTGCCAGGAAAAAGAATGATCTCTCTCTCTCTTTTTAAAAACTAATTTAATCCCTGAAATTCCCTGAAATGGTTACCAAATGGAATCAATTTCTCTCTCTCCTTCTCTCTCTCTCTCTCTCTCTCTCTCTCTCTCTCGCTCGCTCGCTCGCTCTCTCTCCTCTCATACTATTATACTGTTGGGAATTAAGCCCAGAGATTCCAGGCAAGTACTCTACCACTGATCTGTATCATCAAATCAAAAATAAATCTAACAACTGCCTTACATCTTGATTTCCTATTGCCATCATTACAAATGCAAATGTTTTTCACACATTTAAATAAAAGGGATGGATTAATGCAGACCATGAGACTGTAACAAACATACTTTCAGTCAAGGTGAACTTCCACACGGTGTTTGCGTGAGCATCTCCAATGTACACAGTCCCATCTTCAGATGCAACAATATCATGAGGCATATCAAAATGCTGCCAAAACAAGAAAAAACTCATTAGGTGATGACACTTTACTTAATTCCTTCACACATGGGCAGAAAAGTAAAGTAAGTCATATCACTCAGACCAAATTAACCCTAATTCCCATCAAAGCAACTCTAGGTCAAAGGGAGTCATTCATTGATTCATTCATTTATTCTTCATTCATTCGTGTCCTAAATATTCCAGGCATGACTTGAAACACTGTTAAATGCTAAGGGACCCTTTTAACAAACCTTTAATTCATTTAAAAAGTAACAGTTAATGAATAGGCTATTTAAAAATAGTTTTTTTCATTTGTGAGAGGAAGGAGGGAGGGAGAGAAGGAAGAGAGGAAGAACGGAGGGAGAGAGAGAGAATGTCAAGGGGCCTCTGGCCACTGCAAATGCACTTGAGAAGCATGTGCCACTCTGTAATCTGGCTTTACGGGGGTACTGTGGAATTGAACCTTGGTTGGTGGGCTTTGCAAGCAAGCACCTTTAATCACTGAGCCATCAGCCATTTTTCTACAGATATTTATTTGGTAATTTGTGATATTTAATCTCTGATTGTCAGCTTGATAGGATTCAAGATCACCATGGAAACAAAAGTCTTTGGTTATGTCTGTGAAGGATATTGTAAATTAGGTTAGTTTAGAAGGGAGGATGCAACCAAACCATCCCATGGACTGAATAAAAAAGAGAAAGACAGAAGAAAATGCAGCATTCACCTCTGTATTCTTCATCCTTGCTAATGACACATGTGATGATAGGTTTCTACCCCTGCCACTCCTTCCCCATGATGATGGACTTCCCTTCAGGACTGTAAGCCAAAATAGACTCTTTCCTTCCCTAAGCTGCTTCTGCTCAGTTATGTGTTGACAGCAATGAGAAAGTAACTCATACAGAAAATTACTAGTGAAAATGGAGCCATTGTTGGGATGAACCTGACCATGTGGTTCTTCGTCTTTTAGAACCGCTTTGTGAGAAGAATATAGAAGGATATAAAACTTTGGACTAGAGAAGTCTTACAGTGTTGTAAAGCAGAGCTCAATGGGCCATTTTGGCGGGAATTTAAAAGGCTATAAGGTTGAGAGAAATGTGGAATAGGGAAGCTCAGTTTATGAGTCTCTAGCGGGCAACAAGGACTTTATCAAGAACTAAGCTAGAAATAGTTCATGTGATATGCTAGAAAAAAAAATCTGACTTCTTTCTGTCCAAATCATAGAAACTTGAATGAATTTGAATATAAAAGTAATAAACGAATAAGTTTGGTGGAAGAAATTTCAAAGCAGAATGATATTGAAATTGTGGAATGACTTTTTTTAAGCTGTTAGGATTCCTATCTAGAATTAAAGAGAGCAAGATGTGGTGAAGAAACATAAAAAACTTGGCACAGAAATAAATCTAAGGATCATTAAAGTCCCAGGCCCAGAGATTACAGCTGCTTCAGCTGGAAATGTTGAGTTTACAATCACTAAAGAAAAGTCTGTTGCTCAACATTGGAGAAGTAGGAAAGATGCTTTGAGGGCAGACCCAACCCACCAAAATCTCAAGACTGGAAGAATATGAATTATTGTAAAGGAACAAGCTGGAAGGAAAGATGCTGAAGGAGAGCTATTCTTCCCAAGGTCAGCACACAGAAACTGCTAAACTGTGGTTCAAGGCCAGGCATGATCCCTAGCTGGTCAGAGAACTTGGCAGCATGGTCCATGTGGTACAAATTTTAGAAGAATGAAAGATGCAAGATGGAATTCATGAAGTATTGTACAATGGTTCTAGAGCACCACAGAGATTAAGAAATATGAAGCAGGGTGGAAGTTCCTGTAAGGAGGCCCAGGGAGGATACTGTGTGAAGCTGTAGAGGTGAAACTTCAGTTTCAACAGATACCTCTTAATGTCACAGATCCCAGGACCATGCATAGAACATCCACCAAGGACAGTTATGGGCTCAGGGCAGATCCAGCCCATGAGATGCTGTGCAGGTAGCACAGTTGGAGGGTGGAGGTACCCAAGCCTTCTGCAGTCTACAGGTCATCATCACAAGTCCCAGATGTCAGACAGGAAGCTGAAAGGTTTGGTGTTTTCCCTTCTGGGTTTCCTTCTTGCTTTGGTCCAATCTGTCTTTGCTATGCTCCCAATTTTCCCTTTTAGCATAGGAATGATGACCTTGTTCATGCATGTCGAATGTGTGTAACTCGTGTTTAAATGTTATAGGACGTTACAGCTAAGAGTTTGCCTGAATGTGGTATTCATGACCTCATAAAGGCTGATGCTACCTACATAAGACCTGCTTAATAGGAGAGAAAAGATGATGCCATCAAAATAGAAGAGAGACTAGTTTGGAAAGAAGGGATTTAGTGGATGGGTAAGGGAGAGGGAAAAAGAAGGGTGATGGGAGGGGATTACAATCATGACATATTGTTTATATGTATAGAGTTTTCAAAAAGAAGTTATAAAAAAGTTTGCCTGAGTTTCAGAAGAAATTATCCTCATCAATTTTTAAACAGCATTGGCATGATTAAAGTCTATGAGGACTTTTAACATTAGGCTTAGTGTAATTTGCAGCATGAAATGACCATGAGCCTGTGGAAGGCTATGAGTGTTATGTTGGAGTGTCAAGTGACAAGGGGTGGACCATGGTAATGGCTCATCCTTGTTTGTCAACTTGGCAGAATTTAGAATCCCCACTGAACAGAAGTCTGATGATGTCTGTGAGATATTTTCTCACCTAGGTTACTTGAGGTAGGGAAGCCCCATCGTGACTATAGGTGGTACCATCGTATGGGCTGCAATCCTGGACTGTCTACAATGTGGAAAGCTAGCAGTATGAGTCACTCTACCTCCTTCCCGTTCATGTGATGATGTGATGCCAATTTCCTGCTCTTCCATGTTTTCTAGAACACAGTGGACTCTACCTTCTGGAACTGTATGCTGAAATAAATCCTTTCTCCCTTCAACTAATTTTTGTCAGGTATTCTGCACCCGCAAGAAATATGTAACTCCTGCGCTGTTTCATTACTTATGTACACTTTTGTCCTCATGTGTCTCCTACCTTCTTATCACTATCAACTTTGTTTTCTAAGTCTAGTGTAAGCTAAAAGGAGTAGGAATAATTTTGTTTTTATTCTTATCAAGCTATCATGTGTTAGATTAGAACCATTTGAACATCATTGATAAGGGGTATTTTTTTCCCCAAATATTCAGGACATTTGGATTATTTCCAACATTTCTAGTAGAAGACAAGTAGGGGCTAGGGATCTCAGACTCTTATTAAAGTTCAGTGTTTTAAATCTTTTCAGCCTGCAAATTAAATGACATACCCTGGTACTTACTAGGTGTGTGTCTCTAACACAGATACTCTGCATTTTAATATATTTTCTTTATTTCACACCATCAGGACCCAGATGGCAGGAGCACTTTATGTAACTTTCTCAGGGTCTCCGAACAAATTCCTTGAAGAGTAGCTTTGAAATACTGTGTTGCTGACATTTTTATCTGTCTACTAAGTCTCCACAGGTGTCCCAGGCCCATATGGTGGCTCTGGACAATTTCTTTCACCTTTTAGGCCAGCAGACCTACTTGAATACACAGTTCTCAAAAGAAACATTATCAGTGTTATCAGCCAACATATGTCTACTTTGGTGTGCTGAGTACAAAGGGCACTGGTGAGGCAAACTACTCGCTTCAGGAGGGGCAGAATACACATTTTGAACATAAAAGCTACCTTGCTTCATAAACTGCCAACAGATTGTTACATAGAAAAGATGGAATGGGCATGTTAGCAAGTATAATTCCTTTGTACTATCAAATGACCTGGTGATAAATGTGCAAAGGCCAGACAGCCAGAGATCCAAGTGTTGTCACATTGAAACATCATCACAAGATTGTCATGAAATGTTCATGATTTTACATTCAGCTCTGAGTGGCAATAGACTTGCAAATTACATACAGGTCACTATTGTATTTCTATGAAATAGTTCTCAGAAACAATTTTGTAAAACATAGTGGTAAGAGATACTGCACATTTTCTGATGGAAACACATCACAGTATTGCAGAAGCAGAGGTAAGGAGTGTGGGGGTTATGTGAACCACTCATTAGCTCAGGACCTTAGTTTAAATAAATCATAGCATGTCATAAATTCAAGACTACAACAATGAAAAGCCATCTTCCCAGCTCTTAAACTGACCCAAGAAGCCAAGGGCTTTGTTGGAAATGCTTTCAGATCACTGTAGAGATTCATGGGCGCTGAATGGGTTGGATTTCCAGACCTCCATTACAGATGCAATTATAGATACTTAAATGAATTGTTTAAATGAACTGTTTTACTGTTTTGTGCCATTTGAAACAAAACATTAATGCTGTGAATAAGGAGAACCTTCAGGTTTTCAGGGTTAGACAGATGTGAAGTTGTGACAATCTAGACTTGCAAAGCCTTCTTTGTCTCACAAAATAAAACCAACAGGAAAAAAGAATGATAGCGACTTCTTGTGATACACAGTGATAAGACTCTGGGCCCCAAATATCTTATTTTAACAGTTCATGGAATCTGTGTGCTATTGCAGATCAAAACTATGTTTGCTGCAATACAACTATAAGGGTTAAACCTCCTTCGTCTTGAGTGAAATAGTTTTTATAGGAAGTTCCAGTTCGTTTATGTTGTGATTTAAATATAGCTATGGGCACTGAGAGTGGAACTCAGTGGTGGGGTTTTTGCCATGTATGTGTGAGGTCCTAACTCCATCCCCAATACTTCCCCACTCTCAACAGCCTTTGGCTTATCAACTCATAGTTCAAGGATTAAGAGGTTAAACATTTTCAGAGTCAGAAAGACCTGGATGTGAGATCCATGCGCACTGTTTACTGTAGCTTTGTACAAGTAACTCACGTGTGTTTCTTCTACCTCCATACTTTGAAGTCCTATCATTTTAACATTCTTTGTGAAGGTTGGAGAAAATCAGATGCTGAACACACTGCTCCTTTGGTTGTGGTTGTGAAGGAAGATGCTCCTCCTCTTCCACATGAAAGACAAAAGTCCAATCTGAATGGGCGGGGGTTGTGGAAGCACATGATGAGGGACCACATGTCATCCTTCCATTAAGTGAGGAAGGAACTGGGATGTGACTATGTGTATTTTATGTTCACAGCTTTGTTTTTCAGTACTGAAGGTTAATCCTAGGGCCTCATGCATGCTAAGCAGGTGCTCTACCCCTGAGCTACATACCCAGCCTCCAGCTCTCTTTTTTTTGGCATGTGCGTGTACATGCATCTTCATGGATGTGGGGGTGCATGTGTATGCATGTTCAGCTGTGTGTATGTGTGTGCATGTGAGTATGGAGGGTAGAGGATAATCTGAGGTGTCATCCTCAAGATGCCATCCATCTCTGTTGAGACAGGGTCTCTCACTGGCTTGGAGCTCATCCACTGGGGTAGACTAGCTGGCTGATGAGCCACACAATCCTCTTGTCTCGACCTCTGCAGTGCCGGGATTACAGGCACATGCTTGGCATTTTTATGTGGGTAATGGGCATCAAACTCTGGTCTTCATACTTTATGGAGGCAAATACATTATCAGCTGAGTCATTTCTGTCACCCCCTTATATTTTTCAAGAGCATTCTATAGAAGTATCTGTCGATCCTACTCTCATTTTCCTTGAATTAACATGAGAGGAACATGATGGTCAAAAATTCCATGATGACAAAATAATTTCTAGAGAGTGCAATTCTAAGAGAGAGAGATTCAAACTAAGTGAGGAAATATGCAACGCCCAAACATAGGCACAGACATACTGTATAAAACTTGACATTTGACTTAACAATGAGTCACTATCTATATAATTTCTTTTACTCAAACTTGATTTTTTAAGGTGATCATCTAATTAAGTGAAAATTCTGACAGATTCCTCAACCATTTTCACTTCACTGAATCGATATAGAACAATTTTCTGTTTTGGTGTAATAGCAAGTCTTGTTTCCCGAAAGGAAAAACAAAGTTCATCTTGGAGGGATATTTTCTCTTTTTGAGTTTGCTGTATTGATCCACATATTTAGACTTGCTCATCATTGGACTGCTGATGTTTAGGAACAGCACTTATTGAAAATTTAATTCGGGGCTATTCAGATTCTTACAAGAGTTAGAGTCTTTCACAGCACTTAGTTTTGACTCATAGATATATATTTCAGTTAATTGTTAATAACCTTGTTAATTGCCAATAACCTGTGTTAATTAGGATTAAGATGAGGATTGTGTGGCTCACCAGCCAGCTAGTCTAGCCTAATTGATGAGCTGCAAGCCAGTGAGAGACCCTGTCTCAATGGAGATGGATGGCATTCTTGAGAATGACACCCTAGATTGTCCTTTATCCTTCAATGTACACATGTACACACATAACTGCACATACATACACATATACCCCCACATACATGAAGATGTATAATCTACATTGACACAGTATACTATCACTAAAAGAACCAGGAACGGGCTGGAGAGATGGCTCAATGGTTAAGGCACTTGCCTGCAAAGCCTAACAACCTGGGTTCAATCCCCCATTACACACCTAAAACCAGATGCACAAAGTGGCATATGCATCTGGAGTTTATTTGCAGTGGCTAGAAGCCCTGGTGTGTTTTCCTCTCTCTCTCCCCCCCTTGGAAATCAATAAATAAAATCTATTAAAAAGAGAACCAGGAAGGCAAACATTCTGCCAATGCAAAGTGAAGACCTAAAAGAAAGTTAAGATTCTTGCTTCCTTTATAAATAAATATGAGAAAGGTAACCAAAAGGGGAGTAGCCACGAAGATCAGACAATCAAGGAGGGTATGAAACATTATGCAGATAAAATATCTATTTTCAATATTGTGACTTTCCTTCTAATCGATGCCAAGATTTACCATGTGATTGGTTATTGCTTTCCAAATGAAGTATTTTCTGGAAAAACTTATAGAATACAAATGGAATCCCAAACATAGGAATCTGTAATTAAATCTTCAATTCATATCCCCTTTGATTTATACTGTAGCTTTTTCTAAAAGTTTTGCTGAGGAAGAGACTGTGCCCTGTTGCCCCTTATTATATCCTCAGAATCCAGTAAAATGAATGCCTGTGATGAAAGCTGATAAGACCTAGACCACCAGTCTTCTTACAGACTTATTGCTAAAGCATCAAAGCACTTTAAAGTTCTTTCTTTTTTAACTTAGTAAACTTGCTATCTCAACAAAAAATTTAAAGATTATGCTATCAAGACATGTTTGGTCAGTGGGCTAAGATATTTGCATTTTGATCCAAATAAAGGCAATACATTCATATTTTGAAAAAAAAAGCCTTGTTTTAACATTTTTGTAGGCTGTTTTGTTTTGTTTTGTTATGCCATTGGTATGCACTCAGCATAGGCCTGCAGTGTATGTCACACTCTGGTCACGTTGATAATTCCAGCACAAACGATGTACCTGGGACACTTAGTCACAGTCAGCATGCCTTGTGAAAACACTGTTGGCGTATGTGATGACAGGTCCCATGAAGAAAAACTAGCCTTTAACTTCCTGCCTAACCCAGTCATTAGAACTTGAATATATCCAAGGAAGTGTAGTTTTCAACTCTTGTTACTTAGTAAAGTCTCAGCAATAATAAAAACAATGAGATTTCTATAAGGGAAGAACTATAAAAGTACATTTAACATATAGTGTCTTCACTACTTCAGTGAAAGCAGGAAAAGAATCTATCATCTAATCTATTATTATTCATCTATCATCTAATTTAGGATCTATCTATCTATCTCTATCATCTATCATCTGTCTATATTTTTGTCTATCTAACATTAATTTTTGTGCTACCCATAATCTACTTAATCATGCCATTATATTCAAAGACTACTATAAACTTAGAACTGCATATGGGGAAATAATTTTAAAGACTATTGACAAGGAAAGAATGATGATATTTTAAAAATAATGTTATTTATTACAGAGAGTGGGGGAGAAAGAGAGAGAGAGAGAGAGAGAGAGAGAGAGAGAGAGAGAGAGAGAGAAAATGAATGAATATAGGTACACCAAACACATGAACTCTAGACAGATGTGCCATTTTGTGCACCTGAATTTATTGGGGGATTGAACCTAGGCCCAAAGGATTTAAATTTTTCATCTGAAAATATTGAAGACCTAGGAAAATACAAGGTCACTTATTTTAAATAACAAGTACAAATCAATGTCATCATTGACGTACTAATTTTGTTTTTATTAAAATCAAACATAGGTAATGCATGTGGATACCTTGCGTACTGGCTTGAAGACATCTATTATTTCTCCACTGGAAAAGTTCATCACAAATCCTTGCACAGGCTCTTTGTCCCCAAAGTAAGGCTTCCCATTCACAGCAAAGAGCAAACCTGTGATAAAGTATAAGTGTTACATTAAAATATGAATTTAGATTAATTTTCATATTAACAGTCAACTTGGTCTCTACAAGTGCCAATAAAACTTGCATATAAAATGCATAGCCAATGTTGCCTCCAGAGTATCCAGATTTGGGGCAAACAGGTCAGAGCACTAACTTCATTGTAATAAGAAAGCCAGAAACTGGGAGGTCTTTTCCACTGAGGAAGCCAGTGAAAATCAGGGATACATAACATTGATATATACATATACTGATTTTTAGTTATAGATATAATATAGGATTCCTAAGAAGGAATGGTGAAAGGTTAAGTTATTCAAGCAAGTTATTCTGGAGACGCATATGTTTTGAAAATATATAATATCGATGATTGCTATACTGTGAGTCAGAGAAATATACAAAAAGTTATTGAAGTTAAATATACAGTAGCCTGATTTTAAACAACTAGATTGTGAAACTGTGAGATGCATATTTCAGAGGATTAGACACATTTTTCTCTGATAAAAATTAAGCATCTTTTTATGTACATATTTTGTACTAAAATCATATTTAATCTAGTAATGTTTATCTGAAGTAATAAAAATAGTGATGTTTTAAATAAATACTTCAGATGTTTGAATGTTACATTTTCAAAAAACTAAAACTCAATTAAAGAATTTACAGCCATAGGGGATGGGAGTGCATCTTAGTGTATAAGGTTTGCCTGGTGTGCATGAAGTTCTGTAATTGATTGCCACTGCTCCAAAGCTCTATAGTGCTAAACTTCTGTTAAAAATATTCTCATCTTTCTTCAAAGGATTGTAGTTTTTATTAGCATGTTATCCTATAAAATAATTAACACCATCAATATTAATTACTCATGGAATATTGCACAGAAAACTGTATCTTGTTTAGATTCTGTTTTTAACTAGATTTTTATCTTTCTCCATACATTTTCTTTTATATTTATTATATCATCATGTTTACTCTCCTTATTAAGAAAATTGTCCTGAAAAATTAAGTTACTCAATGTGAGGTAATTTTTCTTTTGTTGACTTTAATGAGAACCTTGTTGTCTTAGTAACACAAAATTTGTATCTACAAAATAATTATAAGTCAATGGAATATTAATTACATATATATATGTTTATAAAGGATTTTACTTAAATTATTAAGTTGTTCTGCATTTATTTAAATGGTAGTTTACATTGTAATTCTGCATATCTTAGTTTATAAGTTTGGGTTATTTTTCAAGTCTCCTTTGAAAAAAATTTTTTAAATATTTTATTTATTCATTTCCAATCAGAGAAATACAGAGAGAGAGAGAGAGAGAGAGAGAGAGAGAGAGAGAGAAAGCACACCAGGGCCATCACCTTGTGGGTCTGGCATATGTGGGTATTGGGGAATTGAATCCGGGACCTTAGGCACTGGAGGCAAGTGCCTTAACCGCTGAGCCATCTCTCCAGTCCCTCCTTTGAAAAATTTTAATCATTAAAAGCCATATGAAAATTAGAAAGAAATTAAAAATTGGTTGTTTCTCCTCAGATGAAGTTATCAAACTCCATTATTTTACATACTTATTTTATTTTAAAAGTTGGCCATCAAATTTGTAAAAATATGAAACAGAAGAATTTTCAATGCTGATTTTGTCAGACATATACCATCTGTTAATGATGCGTGAAGACAATATTAATCATTTAATAACTAGACCAGATGATCATAATTAAAGAAAGATGAATGTTTGGGAACATTTTAAGCCCAATACAAGCAGCTGTTAACTTCTTTT
Source organism: Zapus hudsonius (assembly GCA_004024765.1). Classification (NCBI taxonomy): domain Eukaryota; kingdom Metazoa; phylum Chordata; class Mammalia; order Rodentia; family Dipodidae; genus Zapus; species Zapus hudsonius. The sequence goes on along the minus strand of PVHP010001431.1, from coordinate 76,933 downwards.
GCAAAAGGAATAGTGACATTTAAATTGAAAATGATTTGCAGAGCAGTAAAAATTTTAAGACAATTTCAAGATTTGGTATATAAAGCATCTTCATCTGATTAATAAGAAAAAATTATCAAAGCACATTAAGATAAGGAAAATCATCTTAAAGAGTAGAATATAGTATAACAAAATGCACAAAAGATGGAATACCTGGTGCATATGAAATTGCAAATACATTTCTTCCAAATGATGCATGCTTAATCTCTCTCACAAATTCTTTGCTGTCTGTTTTAAAACACTGGATCCGCCCATTTTCCCTGTCTGCCACACACAGTTGGTTCGCATGGGGCACAAATGCCAAGCTGTGTGGAACACGAAACTGGCCTGGTTTAGCACTGGTCTCTGAAGACTCTACAGAACAAAGAAAAGTCTCAGCTACACAATTCATGAATTCATCCAAAGTCTGTCTCTACAATTTTGTAACCTTCCAAGTTTATGACAGAACACCAAGAAATGGCCATGTTTATTCTGTACCATCGATTACCCACAAACACGTGACAAATTTTCTATTTGGTCAAAGTTGTTAGTGGAAACATTCTTTTCCCTTATGATGTGTGCAAGTATGAGTGAGTGTGTATGTATATGTGGCGTGACTAAGCCAACTCATACATACAAAGGTCCTGTTTTCTTCACTGTATTATACAATCACAACCTAAAGAATGTAAGGAGTGACCAATGCCTTGTTGCAGGTCATGGTGACTCAGAATTATAATCAGAGATCGAGAGCCCGATTAGGTACCTTCTCCCCACTGTGTGATGAACTTTCCACTTGGAGAAAACTGCACAATCCGGCTGTTGCAGTAACCATCTGCCACGTAGATGGCTCCGGTGCTAGGATCCACAGCTACATCCGTTGGCTGGCAGAAATGATTTTGGTCACTGCCTGGCTGCATGCTTCTTCCCAGGATTAAGAGAGGGCCATCTTTCCTGTTTGGATCCAGCTTAAATACCTTTTTGAAAAGGAGTAAAGAGCCTTACCTACTTCTCATGATTATTATTGACACATACCCACATGACAACAAGCATTTGAGCAAGCAGTTAAACATCCAGAGGCTTATTTAAAATAAGATAGTTATTTTATACAGTCTTCCTGATTTTATTGCAGTATTCTGCACACACTCTGCATCTCCTAAAGGATAACATTCAGCATTTCAATAGCTTTCTGCAAAGGTAACCTTATAGCTCTACACACTCTGAAGGAACAGTTTATCGAACCTTAACTAAATGATCTTGAGGGAAAAAGCATTAAGCTCTCTATTGTGAGTACAATATTGTAGTATTTCTATTTTTAAAATTAGGCTCTTTGGGGGCTGGAAAGAAGGCTGAACAGGTGAGCTTGCTACACCAAGAAGGTTGACCTGAGTTTGATCCCAAGCACCCAGGTCAAAAACCAGGCATGGACTTGTAGGCCTGCAACCCCAGGACTGGAGGTGGAAGGGGGTTGTCAGGGACAGGAAGATCACTGGTCAGGGACTGGGACTCACTGGTCAGCAAGTCTATCAGGAAATGTACAAGGCTCTGGGTTCAGGAAAAGACCCCATCTAAGGGGTCTGCTGGCTTTCCTTTGTGGCCTCCAGAGGGTGCACAAGGGACATCCACATCTATACACACACAGCCACATGCATATATACCAACACACACACACACACACACACACACACACACACACACACACACTTCTTTTTCATGGAACAGATAGAAATAATACTGTTTTTGTGTCTAGTGAAAAATTAGAAATAACCTTTCTTGACAAAATAGACACCCATAAATAATAAGTTTGTATAAAGCAAATTCTTTGAGAGTTGCACTTTTGGTGTATTATAGGAAAAGCATTATTTCATTTAGAATAACATAGTGTGAATAACCAGACTGGACCCTAGATATCATATGATCTGATTTTGTAACTTGATAATTAGACATATATAAAGATTAAATGATTTCTTAAGGCCATCCATTTAATACATAATGAACTCTGACTTGTAAGTGGATCTGCTGTTCTACTCACCTCAACTTCCTTTCTGCCTTTCCTCAGCTAATATGGCAATGACCTTCAGATAGTACATGATGAGTAAGAGGTATTTACTGAGATATTGGCTGAAGATTACTGAGAAAACACCTTAATGATTCATAACTAAGCCTTCTGAAAGTAAGGCTTCTTTTCCCAATTCTTCCTGGTTCCAACATTATCATTACCAAGCTTATTTTATGGGAGGAAAAACCTTAGGACTACTTTATGACCTAAACAAATATAACTTCTTTGTAAAAGAATAACATTTTTTATTATGTATGAATATGTATATGTGATGATATACTAAGAAGATACTCCTGTGCTGGTTCCCTGATCTTAGATGTTAGACTCAGGTCTGAGAGGAAGGAATTTTTTCTGCTGAGATGCCACCAAGTCTATGGTTCTCTCTTATAGCAGGATGAACCGAGACATGGCTATTTCATTGTCCTCTTACCAACTTCTTGAGTCATAGGAAATGACTCAGGAAATTCTAAAGCACTTTAAAAGCTTAGCCATCTTAGCTGACACACAGGAAGATTACCTGGTGGAGAGCCACATCTGTGACCCAGTAATTTCCATCTGTATCTATACTCAATCCGTGTGGCAAGAAGAACCTACAAAATAAAAGTCACTATCATTATTATACTTCTCCAAGTACACTGAAGAGTCACTGATCTGTAATTAATCTGTGAGTACAATACACATTTATAAAATAAATGTACATTTGTATAATAATAAAAAAGATAAAAATAAATTAAGTGGAAATACTTGTTATTATAAGGAACTCCTTGTGAAAAACCTTAAGGAGTATTTAATCAATTTAATAAAAACTTATAAGTGTACCCTACATAAAATTATATTCATTATAAAGAATGTTATATTAAAGAAAAAAGTCAAAAAAGCAGAAAAAGAATGTTCTATTAGGCAACACAAATGACATCAAATTAAAAGCAAATTCCAATATCATAAATATTAATGCTTTTGAGATATGTATAAAACAAATCGCCTAAAGAAATATACTGGGTTTCCATAGTTTGAACAGTTAAACCATATTCCAAAGAAATGTAGTATAATGTTAATATAAAACATTAAATCTATAACTCCAAGCCTTTGAGAGTGGTTATGAAAGATAATCAACTACAAAGAGAACAGCTTTGACCAGGGCTGTGTTCCTCTAGGTTCAATGAAGTGGCGAGCTTACAATCACTAGAGAAGGCTACAGTTTAGCAAAGCAGTCTGGATGATCCCAGTAAGAGACTCACAGGCCTATGCAGACAGAGTCCCACGTGGTTTTAGGAACCAGGGCAGAGTTAACACATTAAGGTGGTCCTTGTCAAATGACACCTAACAGTCCCGTAAGCTTCTCTGCCAGCTTCTACCCATCGTAGGTGCTGGCCTAGAGATTTTCTGTTTTCTTGAGACAAGTCTGTAACACTTTGATCTTGACTAATGGACTGCACTAGGTCCCCGTGTTGGCCACTGAAAGTGAAGGCTGTGATTTGCTTTCAAGATTGACTCCCCACTGCTGGCTAAGTTGATTTAGTCACAGTTGTTCCCCCTTAATTCCTTTCTGGGATGAGAATGCCAGTGATTAATGGACACAGCTCCAAAGGGACAGGCTCACCCAGAGCGGGAGACATGGCATTAGAACTTGGCTTGTTATTTATCATGTGAGAATCCTATGAACACCGAGTCTCATTATTCCATTTCCACTAGCTGCTGTGCTCAAAGCAGCATGTTCCTGCCTTTCAGAAGCTGGCCTTCTCTGAGCCTCAGCAGATGGAGAAGGGCATAGCTCTGGAAGCCGCCAGGTTACAATGGATCAGGTGACTCTGGAAGCAGGTGGCCCTTTATTTCAATGACCACGAATATCAGCCAATTTTTTTTTTTTGCTTGCCAAATGACATGTAGGAATAAGACCAAATAATGAATGGCTTTCAATTTTAAATTACATATGTATGCCAAGAGAAATTAAATATGGTTTTTGTTTATTCTTCAATTTCAGTTGGGAAGAGAAAGGGCTTTTATTTTTATTAATGATTGCTTGATGGGATTAGTATATAGTTTTCTGCTGGAGAATTTTTTTTGAACCATCAGATCTAGCTGACCAAATCTTGCTTCACTAACTATACATGTCAAGCCTGAATGCACATTAGAATCACTTGAAGAGCTTTAATAGCATCAGCCAGAACAAATCAGGGTGCAGTCGTTTTAAATTGCAAACTAACAAATTAACATTGTATATATGTATGGTATTAAGATGTGAAGTCATGGTACATGCACGTAATCCATAATGTTTAAATCAAACCAATTAATATATCTGGACATAAAATTCATTGTTTTTACGTGGTGAGAACATCTGAAGTATACTCTTCGTCATTTTGAGATAGGCAAAGGTTCCAAATAAACATGACTCAGAGTAAGACTCACACATGGCCAACTGCTATATGAATAGAATTATTTGGAACTTCTCAGATAATTCTAGGAATATTTGATTAGGGTTTAGAGTAGCTTATTTAGAAAATGAAATAATGACCCAATTAGTCTCTTGCTTTCTTAAGGGCAGCTTTACAACACACTCAAGACTCAATAATTCATTGCTACTCGGCATAAGCAGTATGTGCCCTAATAAGGAAGAAGTCATTTAACTCACAGATTTTTCCCGCTAGACCGGAGCACAGCAGCATTACTTGGGTCTATGACAAGAATGGTGTCCTCTTCAATTGGCCCGAGTCCTCTTTGCTGGTAAACAAACTTGCTGTCAAAAGAGCTAAACAAAAAAAAAAAATAGAATGAAAAATAAACACCCAGAAGTTCCAGGGAGGAGAATCTGAGTCCACACGCAGAAGGGCTGAGATGCACTGAACTTTACTGTGTCTTGGACTACAAGGTAAACCGTTTAGGGAGGTCAGTGCAATAGTGGCATTGAGTTTGGTGGGAAATATCGTCTCAGACTCACCAGACCTAAATTTGCACTTCCACAAGGCCCACTGTGGGAGCTCATATGCACATTAGGGTGTGAGAAACATGGATATAGAAGTGGTAAAGAAACTAAAATATTTAAAATAGCTCTGCACATTTTATAATTCAACATGTTTTTTTTCATATTATAATGATAATTTATTTTCAATTTCTCTGTGATATAATAACACTATGAAGTTATACATTTGCATATTATTGTAGTTGTCAAAGGTACAGCATGTGAACACAGAGGCTATAGACAATATTCAGAATATTTCAGGAACATGAAAATTATTATTGAAACAAAAGCTTTTTCTTTATAACAACTTTTTTCCTGTTAATATTTTTGCATATTTATTGTCAATAACTAGACACACTGTATGAGCAAGTCTTGTCATGGTACCCCCATCTCCCTCCTCCCTGTCCCCGACCCACTGGGGTCCTTCCCAGTGGGCTTGCTGGACCAGTCATGGTATATGAGGTTATGGATTATACGAGAGGGAGCCAGTTTTCTTTTAACTTTGAGTGTTGTTGCTGAGGGGGCAAAGACTCTGGACATTCTCTCCCACCATGACTCTTCAATCTTTCCCTCCCTCTTCTGTTCAGATCCCTGAGTCATGGTGGTGAGTTTTAGGTTTGCTTTACTGTTGAGATCTTAAAGAGTCTCTGGGTTTCTGCTTTGGATTCTGCTGGGTATTCTCAGTGTCTATCTCCATTATCCTTTCACAGGTTATCAGACTTGCTGTGTTTATAATAACTTGCTTTGTTTTCTTTTGAGGCAGGATTTCACTCAAGCACAGGCTTACTTGGAATTTCCTCTGTAACTGTACAGTGGCCTTACATTCACTGTGGTCCTCTTACCTTAATCTCCCAAGTACTGGGATTTGAAGGGATGTGCTACAACACAGAGCTGTAACAGTTTTTCAGGAGTACAAAATGAGTAACTATAAAATAATTGGTTTGAAAAATGAATGGTAATTCCTACTTCTTAACACAGTATCATTTAGATTATTATAAAATATTTTGAACAGATCTGTTCACATACATACATTTTAAATTTATATTGCTATCTAAATTCTTAGTCATAGCCTTTCTTAAAAATGCCAATTATCATAGATGATCCCATTTTAATTTCCAGTTCAAAGATTACAGTAGTCCTTTCTCATCTTTGAGGTTCATCAACTCCACTGATGAGTACACCCTGAGTATGCTATGCTTTCCTACATAGACATAGTATGATAACATTTCAGTTACAAATTAGGCATAGTACCAGATTTAAAATAGCAGCTTATTGTAGCATAAATAAAATGGTATACTGTAATAAAATTGCCAGTGTCACTACTCCCGAATTTTGACGTTATTATTAAATAACATAAAGGTTACTTCAACAAAAGCACTGTGTTCCTTTAACAGTCAATCTGATCATTCAGATGGCTAAATGATTAATGGGCTGTGGATCCAGTGTGTGTCTGATAGACAAAGTAATGATTCATGTATTGAACTGGATACAGAGTGATCTCATCATGCTACTCAAAATAGTACACAGTTATAGGTGTACAACATATAACTTCTCATTTCTGGAATTTTCCATTTAATAGATTTGGACAGTAGTTGGCTGTAAGTAACCGAAACCACCAAAAGTGTAAGTATAATTAAGAGGAGCTACTATATACATTAATGGGGCAAATATCAAAGATAAACTCTCATTTAAGCTTATGTAACAGATAAATGAATGAAGCACCAAGAAACCAACACGAATTTTCAAAAGCATTCTGGAGGCAGAGGTAGGAGGATTGCTGTGAGTTCAAGGCCACCTTGAGACTACATAGTGAATTTCAGGTCAGCCTGGGCTAGAGTGAAACCCAACCTTGAAAAACAAACAAACAAACAAAAAACAGCACTGAACTAGCAATAGTTGAGATGTGTGTATATATGAACTGTGTATGTGTGTGTGTATCTATTTCTTTCCACCAGAAGTCAGAAGTCAAAAGATCATCAACAAACATTTCTGTCAAATGAATCTTTCTTTATAGCACCTTAAATAGCTGTGGAAAAATACATTTTCTAGTTCTATTGGATAAATGAAGAATTTGCATCACATTAACTGTCTAATGTAATATAGTTAAAACTTGGGAAGGTGACAAACTGCTCAAATCCATCTCACAGCCATTGATATTAGTTAGTGTTTTTTGATGTAGAGTCCCAGTAGGAGTACAAAGCATTTTGAAATATTTCTTTGCCATTGAAGATATTCATCACACAGTTATACAATCTTTTTTTTTTTACTATAAAGGTCTTTTGGGTATCTATTTTCCTAAAAGATAACAATCTCTAAAGTAGTCTTATTAATGATACATTCAATTGAACACAAAATATTGATTCATGTCTGTCAACTTAAAACTTAAGTAAAGCTACTTATGCTATTATGTGCAGTTAAAGCCATAAAGCAGTATCTAGAAAGAATCACATGAAGTTTATGGAATGGAAGTAGCATTATTAACAAAATACGATAAGATGTTTATGGGAAAATATTAAATTTAAACAGAATATTCTTAGAATATAGATAAAAGAAAATCTAAATTAAAAAGTGTATGGGTTTTGTTGTTGTTGTTGACCTGTTCATATAAATTTTCTACATATTAAAAAAATTTTTAAAAACCCAAAAATATATTTTCACTGAATAAAGATGAGCACCAGCAAAAACATACACTTTTTTTTTCCTGCCAGGTGTGGTAGTGCACATCTTTAATCCCAGCACATGGGAGGCAGAGGTAGGAGGATAACCATGAGTTCAAGACCAGCCTGAGACTAGATAGTGAATTCCAGGTCAGCCTGGGCTAGAGGGAGACCCTACCTCGAAAAACCAAACCAAAACAAAAAACAATCAACCAACCAACAGCAACAGCAACAACAAAAACCCATACACTTTTTAATTTAGATTTTCTTTTATCTATTTCCTAAAATTTTCATTGTAAACTTCCTTTGTTTGGATATGAAATATATGTGTACATTACTTGTGTGTCCCATCCATACCTAGGATTTGGTAATAAATATGGAAAATTCTCAGGTCCCCACATTTCTTACCCTGTGCTGTCCATTTTACATGCAGACAGTGTCCTGATTCATCATGTAGAGCTAATGACTGTGACAGTACAATGGCCATTAGATTTCCTCCTGAAACGGCTGCATATCAGGCCTCAGCACACCTAACTCAAGCCCTCCTTGTCTATAGAATGAAGAGCTACACAGAAGAACAATCTATTACCTGCTGCTGGGTCTTCCAAGAATGAGTGCCAGTCACTCTGCAAGACAATTGCTTACTTTCTCTTTCTTGTTATCCACTTAAATATTCACCATCAATAACTGGTCATATATTTTTTTGTTGTTGTTGTTAAAAAGCCCTTCAATTTGTTGATGGGGAGAAAGCAGACTTTTCATCCCATCTCTTATAGCTCTAGTTTATTTTTCCACTCCAATATTCAAAAACATCAATATTATTCCCTGGCAGAGTCATAGATCTGCAATGCTGGGCTTAGCTTCCAATAATAAAAACTGTGTTAAGGAAGAAAGATAAAGAATTCTAACCCGGACTCATGTGCCACTCAGATTAAATGAGAAGGCCGTAACTGATAATAAACAACCGAGGTGCTATTCCACACTGCTTGCAGCTGTGGAAAAATGATTCAAATAATGAATGCTTTCTTGTCACAAACATTTGTGTATAGGTGTCTATCCTTATAATCTAAAAATTTCAGGCTTGTAATAATGCTTATAAGCAGTAAAGATATCGACTTTGCGGCTCATTCACTAATTTTCATAATCACTTTTGATGCAAATTAAGGAATTTTCATAAAATAAGCAATGAAGATAGCTGACAAAGTAAATAGATCTGATTTCATAATCAGAAGTTGAATCTATCACTGTCAAAAATATGAACTTTTTCAACTTATCAGTACGTGTTCTCAGAGTCTTATAGCAATGAAAATTGTGGGAGTTTTGTCTGTTTTAACTTAATACCATAAATTGTTATTAAAACTGTGCCAAATTAAGTGTAAAAAGGCCCAAAGAATTATAATTATTTTACATTTTGTAAATGCACCTATGTGGTATCCAATAAGTGTCTCAGTTATTGGTTAAGCTCTTGAATTTACTAATTAGAGAAAATTTTCCTGTAGCTGCAACCTATAAAATAAAACAAAAAACGATAACACAGGGGTAACTAAACATAATAAAATTGTTTTAAAACATAATAAGGTTGTCTTGTCTCCATATACAAGACAATCCACTTAAAGTAACACCATTTACATTTACATTGGGAACACAAATAGGAGATAAGGTAAATATAGAATTCTTGGGAATTAACTGCAACTCAATAGGCCTGACCTCTTCATTTAACATCTTGGTGACACATTTAATAGATGTCTATAAGTGTAAAGTGCCAGCACCAAGAGACGTTCAATCACTCTATTGATTGGTTGTCTGGTCCTAATCCTTTCATTGGGATGGGCTGAAGTTTCAGGGAACTAACAGCTGGTTCCTGGTGCTTGGCAGAACAAATAATAAAAGAACATGGCTTTGTTTCTTAATGAGAAAATTACACACACACACACACACACACACACACACACACACACACACACACACATACACACACACACACAACCTGCCAAACAAAATAGTTTATAAACTCTTTGTAATTCAAAGGAAGGTAACCCTTGAACAGTTCACCAATGGATGGCATATTATAGAGCTGGATCCAACGTTGCTATAGCAAACTGCTTGCTTAGCGTTCTAAAGCAGCGACCCCACATTCTATGCTGCAGAGAAGTCTTTATTTCAACCACATTTCACTTTACACAGGATATAATAATACCCTGCACATTTCACACAGTGCCCAGAGCACTGATCAGTTTTGTTTACTTCTCTGAAAAAGCACTCAGCTGCAAAGACTGAGCTGTGGCCTGTGGGCTGGAATTCATCAGCTCATTCTTTTAGCAGTTTGCATTCCCCATTAATGATTTTGCACATTAGCAGCTAATCAAACAGTTTAGATAAGGCTGAGAAAAATGCTTTTCCATATTCACACACACACACACAAAGAGCTAGACTGAAGAGAAAACAAACTTATGTGTCATCAATCAAAATTTAGGCCATGCAAACTATGTGAGAGCAAGTTGGAGAAGGAAGTGACGTGTTGCTGCAATTATGTAACTCAAGACAGTAGATGAAGAACTCTAAGTTTTCAAGAGTGATGATAAGTGAACGTACCCTCTCTGTTAGGAGGGTAGAGACATATTGTATATCCCAAATGGAATATATCTTAAATATTATGTTAAACACGTCACTTCTGAGTACATACACAAGACTCTGTATGAGGCAAAGAGGCCAGCATACAGAGAAACCAGGGTAACTATGTAGTGTTGTGATGAGCATAGACCTGCAGATACTCCAGACAGCCATGAAGGGAACGAAGAAGGAGCTCTCACAGTTCCTGGGCTCTGGGTTCTCTTCCTTCAATAAGGCTCCTGGGCACAAGTCATTTTATATGTTGTTATTCAATAACATGAGACAATTCTTAAAGCTCTCAATATTTTAGAAAAGGCAACTGAATAGTCAGAAAATTCAGATGTCTTGATGCAGGTCTCAAAGCTATGAAAAAAAATAACAAGACTCAAATCCAGGTTTCCTGACTTTTCAATGTATGGTTTTCTGTTAGTAGGGATTAACTTCACTGGACTAAACAAATCTCCTTGATTCACATTCAGGACATTTATGTAGGAGAGATGGAATATAGCCAAAAAGAAAGACTTAGAAACGCTGGCAGAAATGGGAGAAAATGACTTATGCAAAAATAAGAAACAGCAATATGAAACATAGGGGTGGAATATGGAAACATTCCTTTTATAGAACTCAGTCTTCTCTCAGATATTGAGACACTAGGAATGATTCAGCCACTTGGAGTTCTGCTCTCCAGGCCTAATTAAATCCTAAGAAATGAAAGGAAGGGTAAATGGAGAAGCAGAGCCCTCAAGCTGGTGAATTAATGGGAGGTTCCAGAAAACCACTGAGACATATATTAAACTCATTTTTTTCTTAAATTTGGAAGAAAATAGATTTCTAAACCAACAGATAGATAAATTTTAGCAATAGATAAAATTCTGTTGCTGAAGAACACTGATTAAGGACTAGTTTGTGAGCTATCTGGAGGATTCCAAGAAGATCATGAATTCTCTATGAACAAATCTTGAAAAATTAGGACATTATAAACATTTTTAAAGCCATAGAATACATGTTTGTCACAGATTTAATACAAGGATAAGAGGGACAGCTCATTTTATGGCTCATTAGGATCAAAGTGTCTACAGATTTAAGTACTGTTTGATCTAATGAAAACTGCATACATATAAACTTCTGGTAAACTTTCAGCATAATTTCATGAAATATATTTTAATATCTTAGTAGATTGAAGATCAAACAGAAAGAGGCATATTAATACAACTGTTCCAAAGAAAAGGGAAGACCCGGAGGAGTGGAGCTCAGAGGTAAAATGCTTGGCTACTCTGGGCTTTGGTTTGATACCCCATATTGTACACACACAGTGACTTCAACCCTTTTCTGTTAATACATGTCTAGAATACACATCTAAAAAGTAACTCTTTTCTGGTGTCATATAACATATGAGATATCATGGCCACTTTTAGACTAAACATAGGAATGTTCCAAGTGACCAAAGTGTTTTTGGATTAAAGTAATCATGACAGCACAAAGATAGGTTGAGGATCCGGGGAATATTTATTTATTTATTTATTTATTTATTTATTTATTTATTTATTTATTTATTTATTTATTTAATAGGATGCAATGACTGAAATGAAAACAGAAATGAAAGGAAATCCACTCGAACTTAGTGTTATGAGGGTATGCTCAGATTTGAGTGTAACACAGGAAGATCTTTATCACATCAAGAGAGGTCTCCTAACAGGATAGCATTTCCATATGCAAGGAATTTCTTGCCAATGAAAAACTCAAACACAGAACACTTAATGAAAATACTTTAGAAAAAAATGTATCATTATTAGATGGAAGGATAGAGATGAACTCTCTGGTGGACATCTTCTATTAGAGCAAATGGTACTCGATGTGTGATGCTCTATTTTGTATTAGCGAGAGTCTAACACACTAGAAGTGGGCCGACTGAGGTGGGCTGGCTCTAGGGTCCACTCTTCAAATACTAACCAATTGGGTTTTCCCCTTGTATTCCCAAATCTGACACTATAAAAGCTGCTGTCTGCTTCCTGTCTGGGTTTTTCTTTTTTTTTTTTTTCCTGCCTGTGTTCACTTGGGCCTCAGGGATCCTCAGGGGTCTGACTCCCCTCCCCCAACTAGCATGGCTGGGTGGTGGGGGGGGGAAGGGCATAAAACTATTTCTTGGTATGGGGGGACATGTTGCTTGTCTCTGCTGTATAGTTTGGGGTAGCTTCTCTCTTTAGTTACAGGTGCTAGTTCCCTTCCACTCCAGATCTACCACTAACTCTAGGCCTTCTACCTGTGTAATTCCTTTAAACCTGGGGTAACCATGAGTGTTGCTCTCTTTGTTACTCCTCTGGGATTTCTTGCTCTCTGCTTTGACATTTGCCCTCTCATTCCTTAGTCACACTTCCCTCTCAACTTCCCTCCATGGAAAGGCCCATGACAGACATGCTCTTGTGTCTCTCTACACACACACCTGAGCTTTCCGCTCGAATCTCTCTTTAACAGCCTCAGTTTCTTTTAATGAGCTTTATAAATTACTTTCCACATGCTTGCGGCTCTACTCCAGTTCCCCCCAAAAACCTTAATGTTTTTCTTAAAATGAACCTTATGAACTATGCTGTGTTTTACACATGAGAGCATGATTCCTACTTCCCCCGTGCTTATGACTGCTCTAGCCTTCCTTCCTAGATCCCAATCCCCTTTAAATAAATGCCACAATTTGTGATTTCTCCCTAAATAAACTTAATAATTCCTTATTTATCCTTCTTGAGTCTGTCTTTACTAAATCTTTACAAAAGGATGACAGAACCCAAACTTGAGCCTGAGCCCCAAAATCCTGCATCACAATGATATGGAGCTTTGGGTGTTGAATGTTAGAGATTAGCAGCTCCCAGCTCTGATATTCAGAAACGATCATGTCCTAAGACCTATGGACTAGACAGTACTTAGGTTTGCTTTAAAGCAAGCCCGTTTCCTGTGAGAACAGAATTTTGTGGATCTGAGCAATCGAATGTGAAAGATTTCAAAGGAAATGACCACAGCATTGGTTATTCCTGTCTCCAGTCTACCCACAAGAATGCAGCTTCTTCTTAACCTGAAATTACCACTGTCTCTATTTAACACAGCCTAACTTCTAAAGGAAGGGGCTATGTTTCATTTTTACCATTCTTGGGCTTATAATGCAGAAAACAATATGTACACTGTCTAATTTATACATGACTTTTATGCATAGGAAGGATGGTCACACATTCAATGACCAAAACCTTAGTTTTTCTTTGAACAAATCCAATCTTATTTTCCCTACAAGAAATAACTAGTGTGCTACCCAACAATTTCCTTAAAACTCCATATTACAAAGGTAGCTAGAAATCAACAGACAGTACTTGAGAGGGAAAGGGAAAGACAGACAACCAGTATTCTTGCATCTAAAAGATAGAGACGGAGGAGAAAGAAGAGATATTTAGTGAGAGCAGCAGTTTTCTGTGAAGTCTTGCATTTCCACCAGCACCCTGTATGCCATTCCTCTTGGCAAATTTGCCAGAGCTTGGGGTGTGAATGGACTTGCACCTGACACCAGGCATCTGGATGGATGCAGGAACAGCAGCAGCGTCTACCTGCCATAGGAGCTAAGCTACATGGTCTTCCAGTGGCACTTGCTTTACCATCCTGTGTCATCGCCTACGTCAAGATCGTTTTTTTCCTGACGTCTTTTTGTGTTGAACTAGTCCAGCCTCTGCTATTTACTTGGAATGGCTACCATATGAAAATGGAAACTTGGACTCTGTCCAGTGTAGCTTTTGCCAGCTGAAATAGTATCAATAGGAGAAAATGACGCTGTAATTTTCTTGTCTGGCAAAACACAGTCAGAGATCCATGCATAAAATATAGCAATATTCATTAAAATGAAGAATATGGTACAATGAGTAGTAATAGTTTGCTTTTAAAATCACTTGCTAAAATACCATTAGCTGTTCAATAACAACTAAACCGATATAACAGAGACGTGTGAATGGAATGCCTAGCTCCAGTGTTTGCTCTGAACTTGGATGTAACCTCTTTCAGAGATTCCACTTTGAAGTGGAATTAAGAAGTAACAAACTATCAACCTATTTTGAAATACTGAATTTCATCTTCAACTACAAAAGAAAACTACATAAAGGATGCTTGACAGAGAACTTTAACTGTTTTAATCCACATCTCAGAAAAGAGAGGGAAAACACTTGAGCTATACATACAGCTCCTCAATTTTCCACACGAGAGTCTGTAAGGTGTACATACATGTGAAAGGAGAAGTTTGTTGGATTTTATTGATATGACATTTGAAATTTTACTTTCCTATGCAAACTTCTGATAAAAGAATTAATAAATGGATATGTATCACTCAAAAAAGCAAAAGAGCTTGCTAAATTTTGGAGTATATTTCAAACAAATACAGTCATGCGAGTGCTTACAAGTAAACTCTAGACACTATTGCTATGTGTTGAAACAGGCCAACTCCATCCAGGCCTGGAGTCTGGCTTTGCTACTTGGCTGATGTGACATTGAGAGATACTTGGATTTTCTCGTGTAAAATGTGAATAATGATGGTGATAGCAGTGTTTGTTAGGAGGTGTGCATGCAAGTATTTATTAATATGTAGACCTGCATTAAACACTTGGTAATTTTTAGATTAATATCATTATTATTATTTTTACAAAAAATCCTTCTAAGAAGGTACTGGAAGATAGAATGAAAGGAAACCTAGAGCAATGAGCAGTAATATTAGAGAATCAGCTTGAGTCTCTGATGTTCATAAAAGAACACATTTAAGTAATAGACTAATTTATGTAAAATGTGAAGCCAAGACACTACATGACGAGTAAACTAATCCAGTCAGAATGTCCAGAAGGATGGTTGTTCTCCATGGGACGATCCAAGAGGCAGCCAGAGCCCAATGGCCTTGGGATCCTTTTGCACTCAGACAAGAAAAATAATAAAGTGCTTTACTGGAGCCAACCAGTAACTTTCTTTAGTGATTGCTTGTCTGATTCACTTTTCTTGAAGTCTTGAAATGTTTAATCAGTGTAATGACTGAACTATTTTTAATATTTTTGCCTTAGAAAGCAAAGGTAATTTCAAGTAAGAGGAAGCATGACAATAAGTTGGCAGAACTGTGGATTGCCTCTTCCTTCTTTCCATCAACTAGAAGGTGAGACTACCTTGTTTAATCTACATGAGATTTACTCTCTGCTAACTATGACTGCTGTTGTACATTAAAATGTGCTTTTCTCATAAAAATCATGGTTAGGTATATATAAGATGATACATAAATATCAGATATATCTCAGAATAATTTCTGAAAAAGGGCTGAAGGGGACAAAAATAAAAGGTATACCACAAAAGAATTAGAGTACTCATTCTGCATGTCACTAGTTAATAATGAATAATTATTACTAGCCATTAACCACTAATAGGAGAATCACACAGTTTTCGCATGTCTCCAGGCAGAAGAACTACTCTTGTTCAGAATTCTTGAAACATCAAAGTCAAAAAGAACTAATAGTTTGCCCATGATATTTTCAGAGTTAATAAAAAGTAACATACATTGTTTTAATTTTAATTTACACTTTAAAGGAAAAAATATTACTTACTTTTCATCCCAAACATGGTCCCCTCTGTGAAAAATCACTAGGTTATTCTCAGGGTCCAGAGCCACTCCAGAAACCTGGCCTGGTAACAAGTAAACTCCAGGCCAATCCAGTGCCTCCTCCACATGGAAATCTAAAAGAGGAATTTATACATCCATTCAGGGCAGGAACCAAAGCTAGGATATCCACGACTCGCATTAGGCACAAGAAGTCATGCAAACAAATGAAAACAAATCTAAGCCGTGCTCTCTATACAATAGATCACATGCACATGCCAAGCAACTTCTGAGCTATGAAAACCAAAATCACTGGGAAGTTCACTTGGGACCATCCACCCTCTTTTCCTGTTGATAAAATGCCCGCAAAACCAGATAATCTTTAAGTCGAAGAAGAGCCTAACTGAAACCGCCATTTCTTGATAAGGTGTTTACTTTAAAGTAATACCTTTCAAAACTGGAATGTGGGTGTCATCATTTTAATATATAGCTTTGCATATAAGTAGCAAGAATGAGAAATAAGCCAGTTTTTAAATGTCCCTCTGCATCTCTCATCCATCTATCTGTTTGCCTATCTACCTATCCATCTCCCCAACCGTCCCTGTCTCCTATCTCTTCGGAATAAATTCTGGATGCTCAGTATGCCATATTCGCCACAATAAGCCACTCATTGTACAAAGAACTGTGGGAGACACCAATGCCATCATCTTCGTTGTTCAATAAAATGGAACATTCTTTTTCTTCTTTATGCATTTCATTGTTTTGTGACATGAAAGGAAAAATGACAGAAACACCATGGCTATGTTCTTCATATTCTTATTTCTTATCACAGTATATTTTGTTCAGGGAATATCTGAGTTCATTCTTGCTAACCCTGTTAATAAACATGCTAATGAGTTGAGTGCTATGGTGTACAGTGATACTGATGGAGGATAATTATAGAAACAACACTGGAAGTTATTGTATCAGTGTTGGCATTTCTTTCCCTCTCAAATGCTTCAACAGAGATGCAGAGAAATAGAAAAGCATCAACTGGTCTCTTTTCTTCTTCCTATTCTGAAGGCTGTGTCAACACACAGTGAAACCCTCTAAGTGAGGCATTGAAGGCTGGCAAAAAAAATAAGCAATGCACTGGGAAGAATGCTGGGCATCTGGAAACCGAGAGGAGGTCAGTGCAACAATGAGAACTTCAAGTAATTTTCTTAGTGATAGAAAAAGGAAATATAACTTTCCATTCTAAGCATTTTTTACCTTTGCACACATACTTTTTATATAATGTAAATTAACAAAACAGCCCAGTTCTGCCAACAGCATTTTATGAAGCATCTTTAAAAAATAAGTGTATTCTTTATAAGGTACTCCATTAAATTGCATGAGCATAAAGAAAATAAAAGGTTCTTGGCTTTGATGGACACAAATATACAATAAGGATATACAAAATAATGTTGGTGCCTAATATCTAATATCTGTGACACAAAAGAGTCCAGGAACCCCATAGTCCTTTCTGAGGACTGTAGAGGCATTGACAGGGGTGGTCTGTCTTCTAAGCAGATCTTTTAGACTCTGTTTCAACATATTTAGATATCTGGAAAGGAATTCTGTGTGTCAGGTGGTTGTGTTAGGCATGGGGCAGGACAAGGCAGCCCTCAGATCTGGTTTGAACTCAGACAGGAAAATGTATGTCAAACAATGAGCCTGGACTGGATAATGAGAATGCAGGGTTTTGCTGTGGCGTCTTGACCTAGACTATAATCAATTTTAAGACATGATGCAAGTACTTTATGAACAGCAATAAAGCACAGAGTCGGGGAGTAATTTAGTTTTGAAATATATTGGCACACATGATGATGTCATTTTCACTCGTGTGCATTGGGGATCTGCCACCTTGGGTTAGAGAGAAATGGAGCAGACTTACAGGTGGCATGCCCGAATTTGCAAATCACCCTGGGCTTAGCAGTGGAGGTGAATGGAGCTCTCAGATGAATAGCATCCATCATCTACCACACTTGCTTGTCAAAATATGAGAAAGGTTGCAAATTGCTGCCACGGGCAATCGTGAGTCACTGAGAGCTTTTAAGCATAGGGTGACTTGATTAGAATTGTGTTTTTAAAAGTTAGCTTTAGAAATAGAGTATGAGCATTATAATTGGGCATGGCTAGATATATCAACAGATGGGTAAATCATTCCCCAAAGAAAATGTTTTCAATAGTTGCTTGAATCTCAGTTTGTTCTTCTCAGCTTGGCTGTAGCCTGTCCCCTTGGTTGTCATCGTTCTATACTTACCAACTCCTGAAACTTCTGGATGGAGGCCAAGTGAGTCTCAAAGCACATCTTGAAGTGGATATTTAATTGCTTTCAGCAGATTCTCAGAGCACAGAAACACTATAACTATCCAGAATTCCTCGAGGGCAGGAATCACTTCCTCTTCAGTATTTTGTCACATGTCACATGGGCCTGGCCATTGTAGAGTCTAATAAATACACTTATGCTGAAGTCTCTACTGGTTTATGTTTATAGCTATGATTCATACACTTACATAATCATATATATACATACATATATATATATATACATATATATATATATATATATATATATATATATATCCTCTTTTACCTCCTAAATCAGTGCTGATAGGACTGTGAAATTGTTTAGTGAAAATGTGAATTAGCCAATTGCTGTCACTTAAGAGAACAGACCCACATCTTGACTCCTGCAGCTTTTCTCTTCAATACCCAATATCCTCAGATATGTACTGGGAGCTAAGAGCTCTGGAAAGTGCAAGATAAGAATTCTAGTAGAGGGGCTGGAGATGGCTCAGCGGTTAAGGCACTTGCCTCCAGTGCCTAAGTTCCCCGGTTCAATTCCCCAGTGCCCACATAGGCCAGACCCACAAGGTGATGGCCCTGGTTCTCTCTCTCTCTCTCTCTCTCTCTCTCTCTCTCTCTCTCTCTCTCTCTCTCTCTCTCTCTCTCTCTCTCTGTATCTCTGCTTGAAAATGAATAAATAAAATATTTTAAAAAAAGAATTCTAGTAGAAAATATCCATGTCTGAAAAGTGCATTGCTAGTGGTCAAATATGACTTTCATAAAATACTGGAAATTTAATATAAAGAACTTCAATCTCGCTGACAATGGTCTCACCTACTTTATGCCTAGACATTAATCAAGGGACAATCTGCAAACATATTTAGGAATATAGACTGTTTTCAGTATACCCACAACAATTATAAAAATATCTGTTTGTCACATAGAAGAATCCTTTTTGGGTAGACATTTTTCAAGAAGGGGAGGCAGTATTAACATATAGAAAATGTTTATTAAAATATCTACTTTGGATAAACTTTCAATACAGTAAAGGTAATGTGTAAGGAAATTCATGAACTCTAACCTCATGAACAACCTGGATCTTTGAGCAACAAATGTTTGCAAGAATTACTATTTTTTAAAAAATTATTTTTATCAAGTTATTTGTAAGGTGAGAGACAGAGACAGAGACAGAGAGACAAAGAGAATGGGCACATCGGGGCCTCTGGCCACTACAAACCAACTCAGATGCATGAGCATCTGGACTTTGTGGGTACTGGAGAATCGAACTTAGGGTGTTAGGTTTTGCAGGCAAATGCCATAATCATTGAGCCATCTCTCCAGCCCAAGAGTTACTATTTTTAATTGCATTTAAAAGTCTCTTCACATTTATAAAGATTACTTAGCTAATACTGCAACATTTTCAGGATCTGAGTTTTTGCACTATCCCAAGTCTAGGAAACTGAGATCATGATCTCTTTTGGGAACATCATCTCAGCTACTTAATGTTTTTGCTTCCAATATAAACAATGTTTTCCCTATTATGCATGAGGAAGTGGTCTAGAATTAAATTCATACAGGAATGCCCTATATAGATGGGATTAATAGTGCTTGCTCTTCCAATCCCAGCTATTCACTACACATGAATCAGGACTCTAAAACGGACTGGAAGCATCTCATGCTATTATTTCATTTTACAGGAAGGAAACTGAAGCTTTGAAGCAGTTGTTGGACCTCTATATTAAGCAATATTTAGGATGATTATTTTCTAATCCCAAATTTGGAAAATTTCATATCTTTACCAAAATATTGTAAGATACAATTATATTTTACTTCCACATTTAACAAATTTTTCAATCATGAAGAAAAAAATGTAGTTCAGATTCCAAATTTCACTTAGAAATCTTCCAAATTTAAATATTGCAGCCTTGTGGCTTTAATCTGAAAATTAAATAAAAATTTTTTACCTATGACCTTGGGTAAACCGCTCATGATACTTAAATGTGATCCTCTTTAAACTCTGATGGGCAAATAATAGGATTCATATTCATTTCTTATGTTTAAAAAATCTGGATTTGAGAACATATTGCAGGAAACAATGCTTTGTGTGCATGTGTGTGGCACACATGCATGTACATATGTGTGCTCATATGTATGTGGGCATATACATGTCTGCAGGTGTGTATATACATTTCTCTGTGTGTACACATGCATGCGGATACCAGAGGTTGTAATCATTTGTCTTCCTAATTTTTTGGGACAGGCTCTTTCACTAAAGTGGAGCTCACTGATTCAGTTAGCCTAGCTATCCAGCAAGTTCAAGGGACCATCTGTCTCTGGTTCCCTGTCACAGAGATTGCAGGAGCACACTGCCATACAGGCTTTTACGTGGTTGCTGGGGATCCAAAGTCAGGTCCTCATGCTTGTGGGGCAAGCACTTTACTGTTAGAGCCATCTCCCCAGCCCTGCCTTTTTAAAAAAAGCAACAAAGCAAATAGTTCTCAGTCCCAGACACTAGTACTCTTGATACAAATTCATTGCAATTTCCATATGATTATGAAAAAACAGTTAAAGATAGCCTGAGATTTTAAAATATTTTTCCAATGACATTTATGACTTTTATATAACAAATACATTATATTATTATATTAAATTATTATAAAATTAATCAAATATATGATTAAGTAGAATCTAAATTTACATTCATTACAATGTGAATGTGTAGCCTCATATTTTCATAAAGATTTGAATACATTATTGTCAGGAAATATTAAACATTACTACTAAAATTATATCAATAAATCACTAAATTTTTTATATATTTCCAAGAAAGAGATTAATATCAGTGATCAATGCTCCTTTCATGTTAAATTATTATCATTTAAAAGGGCATTCATCTATCTGTGTTACATAAGGATCAACAGAGCTAGATAAAGCTGAATATAATAAGCCCAGAATTATGACTTCAGTGTAACAAGGGTCTTCAATATATCCTAAGGAAAAAGCCTATTAAAATCAGTAGAACATTCCTGAACATTTCAACAAAAACAAAATGTGGTGGTTGTTTCTTCTACACTTGCAAATTATTCACTAGTGAAGAAAATATGCTTTATGTTTGCCAGGGATGAATATGTATCAGAAGTCCCAAAACTACAGGGCAAACATTTATATCAAAGAAAGAAAATAAGAATTAATTATAACACTTCATATAATGGCAGTGAAAAATGAAAGATATGTACAGCCGGGCGTGGTGGCGCATGCCTTTAATCCCAGCACTTGGGAGGCAGAGGTAGGAGGATCTCCATGAGCTCAAGGCCACCCTGAGACTACATAGTGAATTCCAGGTCAGCCTGGGCTAGAGGGAGACCCTACCTCGAAAAACCAATATATATATATATATATATATATATATATATATATATATATATATATATATATATATATATATGTGTGTGTGTGTGTGTGTGTGTGTGTGTGTGTGTGTGTGTGTGTGTGTGTGTGTGTACAATATAACCAGGGCCCCCAAAATGCTAGCAGGATTTATTTCTTTAATCGTGGGTGATTTTTTTTTTCTTGGCCACAGTGTTCAGATACAGCCCAGGAACATATGACAAAAGGTAATCTATGCTTGGAGTTATTTACATTGTAGCCTGAGATGATAGGACGACTAAAAACATAATCTGTCTATCCATCTATCCTTCTAATTAGTTTACATTCTTGTTCTATGCAGAATAATCAAAGCGAGAGTCAGGAGCATGTCTGCCTGGCTTGATTTCTGCCTTGAGCTGTGGCATTTTGTGCATGGGATTGAACCTTCCTATGCCTTGTTTCTCTCTCTATATATATAAAATGTAATTGCAAATATGGTTGTTGTAAGGAATCAATTCATCAAAACACTTAACCTCATTCAAAGTACTATATATATGTTTGTTGTTATCTTCACCTATTCCAGAAAAGAAAATTCAGCCAAGAAATACCGTATTGTAACTTGGGAATTCTGTAATATTTTACTAGACATAAGCACCTGACTGAAGCATGCCTTAAGAATAGACTCAAAAATGAAATAAAAGTTTACCATAGCAATAAAGGAAAAGTGTAATGAAGCCTAAGAATAAAGAGTACAAGTACAGAAGTGTTTTATGACACACAGAGGTTTGTAATATATGCAGACACAACCTTCCGTATGCTAGAGTGGAACAGTGTGATATAATTTGCCAGCTAGAGATGGATAGAAATATCTATAATTTTTCCCTGATCATTCAATAAGCCTAGTTTCCAGAGGTCAGCTAGGGTATAGAAACATGAGATTTTACTACTAATTTACTAATGCCACTGGATCAATATAGATATTAAACTACTGATAGAAACTATGATATGTTAAGTATAAATCTCTTACTTCACTAAATTAAATATTTTCACATTGCATATC
Source organism: Zapus hudsonius (assembly GCA_004024765.1). Classification (NCBI taxonomy): domain Eukaryota; kingdom Metazoa; phylum Chordata; class Mammalia; order Rodentia; family Dipodidae; genus Zapus; species Zapus hudsonius. Next base: position 54,310 of record PVHP010001431.1, on the reverse strand, counting down.
CTATACCCCATAAAACACCAAAGTAAATGGATGTAACTGCCAGACATGAATCCACCCTGTCCCCCTTGGGATGGATCTCTGCCCATCACTCTCTCCACTGACAAATGTGTGAAATTTTGAAGATTACCTACATAGATTAAGAAAATTCCTTTGTAAATTCTCTTTAAGAAAATATACTCTGGTTAAGTTTCTGGAATTACAATACAACATATTTAGGTAGCAATGATCAGAATTATTGTTCAAATGTGATTTTTAAATGTTTTCTATGTTCCACTATTCAAGTCTTTTTCCATACATGATCTTATTCACTCCTCACTTCAACCCTGTAAGAATTGTGTCATTGTAATTCCTCATTATATAGTTGAAAAAACCAATGCTTAGAGAATTATTTAAAATGTGTGAAGGGATCACGAGCTGGCCTCTGAAGCCTAGCAGGTGGCACTGGAGCCTGGAGGTAGTGTGTGTCCTGGTATATGTCCTCTTGAGAACACAATGGACACACAACACTTAACACTCTCACTCTGGAGAATGCTGAGGGTGTCCTCAGCCTGGCAATCCTGCCCTCTTGCATGTTGGTGATCACTGATAATTAGCCCTTAACACAAAGTGTACCCAACTTTAGAGGCCAGATGTGGAACCAAGTTTTGTTCTAATAAAATGACAAAAAAGTTGACATAAAATAGTATTGATTTAGAACCCTCATGGATTCCTGAGCCTTCACACAGAGTCACACCAGGACTTCTGAGCAGACTCATGAGTTGCACCTCTGAACCCTCAAGTCAGCAGAATGGAATCCATCGCCATATTGCAGTTTTGACATATGGACAGATCTGTAAAATCTAAAGTCCTTTGCTGAAAGCACTACTGCGCTGGGGTGTGTAGGTATCAAAAACAGGTGACAGCAGCCAGACGTCCTGAATGGGAGTCTCCAGCTTCTAAGCAGTGAGGGGTCCGAGGTCCAAGGAAGTACATCTGAATGGGCAAGCCAGCTACACAGAGTACAGCTCTAGGAAACTAAAGAACCAGAGGCTCACACTAGAAATCATAATGTCTAAGCTTTGAACTCGGACACTGTCACTCCACTCCAATAACTTCTCTTGGCTTCTGTTTCTTCTTTTGAAAATTAATATACCTTAAAAATATCTAAAATGACTGTGAGCTATATTATTAGGCGACACAATAGCCTTATATTTTGCTTTAGTAAAATGCCACCTAAAAAGTTACTTTCTTCTTGGTAGCTAATATGCCTGTAGCAAATTGGTACTTAAAGAAGACAGTTCAATTCTGGACTATTAGGGTCCATTCTTAAGTTTGCCTGGAGTAAAGAGAGGGCAGGAGAGAAACAACAGATTATCTATCAAATGGATTCTCCTTGCCAATTAATTTCCTGAGAAATGCAATGAATTAGACTGCTAATATATCTGATGAGGTCACTGCAAATGAATAACTTCCTCCCTTGTTCTGACAGAATGTAAGCTTGCTAGATGGAGGTCTTCCTCGGGCTTATGTATTGAAATGACACACCAGGAAATCAAAGTAGATATTGTGTTATATACTTAAATGGAGAGGACTAGGAAAGGGGAATGTAAAAATAGATGCCCTAAGTATGAATTTCACCATATATTATTCACTTATTTAAAAAAATACATTTGGGAGCTAGAGAGATGGCTCAGCAGTTAAGGAAGTTGCCTCCAGAGCTTAAAGACCTGGGTTCAATTCCTCAGTACCCACGTAAACCAGACGCAAAAAGTGGCACATGCATCTGGAGTTCATTTGCAGTGGCTAGAGGCCCTGGTGTGCCAATATTTTCTCTCTCTCTCTCTGTTTACAAATAAATATATAAATAAAATATTTTTGAAAAACATTTTGGAGTTAATGTAGTGAAATGACATTAAAATAAGCCATTTGAGAAAATAAAATGCATTTATTATCTTTCAGTAATTAGGATTGTGTTGTCTGTGACTCACTGATTAAATTTAGCAACATCTATCCACCTATAAAAGATGGAAGACTTCTAAATGGATCCTGGGAGAACTTTTATTTTATTTTTTCTCTTGAGCAGTGCCACATGACTACCCTTGAAGCTAGGAGGAGATATGGCAAGCAAATGTATTTTTTAACATTTTAAAGATTTCTTTCTTAGAAAAACTGAGACAATTTCAGAAATACAATGCCTTAAGCCAAAAGGATTTTTTACACTGCTACTTACTGTGGTTAAAAGTGAACATGGTATCATTTCAGACCCAAGAGTGAAAAGATAAGTCACGGAATAAAGCATGCTGAAACTCTAATATTTCACATGTGAACAAACCCGTGTTCTCACTAAAGAGGCCCTTTGGTATTTTATATCTCCGTGTCATTAACACAGAGGTTCGGAGAGCTATTCCTGTGTTAGCCAATAGACAGGGGCGTAATAAGCTGCACATCTTTGGTAGTTCACTCAGGGATGCCTATTCAGTTATTCTTTCATAGGATATAGAGGTCTAATGTTTTCCTCAACCCCGTAGGTGAGTTTTAGGCAAAGGGTTCTATGTGTCATCTCTAGAGAAACACTGTTTTATTAGACTAATTTGGAACTAATAGTTAGAGCATGACAAATCCTGTTCAAAGAAGAATGAAAAGTCTAGGTTCTAGTTAACACCTCATATAGACCATTAAGCCAGCCCCAGTGGAAAGTGCCTGAAACGTCCATGTGAGCAAAAGACACTGCATGCTAATTTTTTCAATTATAAATAAAAATCAGCTGGGTGTTGAATAATTCATGGATTCCTGCAAAGCTGAATTTGAAAACATCAAGCTGGCAGCCGGTGCCACCCCAGCCCACGTGTGGACGGCTGCCATGCACGCATATCCGTTACTTTTTTGGAGATTCTCTCCACATGCTGTATTATTTGGTTTTCCACATTAGCAAGGAACATGAAACCCAATCAATCTCACGGAGGCCACAACACAATTAAAGACGACGATGAGGCATCCAGAACTTTCTGGTACAGAAACCTGAAGGGAATAAGGTATTGTCCTCTAATTCTGCAAACCAATCCTAGTTAGAAATGAAGATACATCTGATACTTATTGACTTACTGGAGGTCCCTTCAGAAACAAATACTCAATTTTCAATTAAGATACCAGTTGATAATGGAACTTAAGAAATCAAAGTCATAAAATGGTTACACTTTACATGTCAGCTAGATGAGAAGGATGGTAGTATAAGATTCCTTTGGGAGGAAATTAATTATCTTAAAAGAAGACAGTGTATAAGCATTGTATACTGGGATTTACATATGAGGTTTTTTTTTTTTTTTGAAATGCCAATTTCTTTTCTATTGAACAAAATGGAAAACATTGATTTGTTACCCTGGATCTCATATTCCATTCTCCCTGAAATGATCCAAGTATTTTTGGTCCTTAGAGTTCAGGTTGACCAAATTTATGTGGTAAAGGAACAAAGAAAAGCAAATCTCTCCATACAAGCGTAGTTATTTGACAGTCTAAATTTGTGCAAAGCTTTTCTCCAGTAAGTCCTTCTCATTGATGGGCTTTAGTACCGATTAATTTTTTTATTCCCTTCAGGTTTTGTTAATGTGGATTTCGGTGTTTCACACTTTATTCCTTGACAAAACCCCAAACCCACCTCCTGAATGTTCTGGCTCCCAGTTGCCTTCGCCAGTCTGCTGTAATGAGAAAGCTCTGCTCTCGGCTGGTCTCAGGGTAGATTCTAGTCTGTGGAACTTGTGAATTCTGTCTCTGACAAGAATAGCATTGTCCCTCTCATGTTCTGCACCCTCTCTGGCATCAGCCCGACCGAGATCCTTTTTCTGGACTACGTTTGCAATCTCAGCTACCAGGTCTGCGTCTGACTCTGCCTGTTCTGTAGGGTTATACTTGTGCACTTGAGCCACACCTTCCCTCTCTCCTAGCAGCTTGGAAAGGAGGGAATAGAAATCACCTGTAGAAAAGAGAAGAGAGAAAGTGGTGTAGAGTTCACAAGATGGTAAAGATTGCAAACCCTGAGGATGCTGAGTAATACGCGAGAGGCTTTCAAGCATGGGAAAGAAAAAAAAAATTCTCCAAATCCTGAAAGAATAATATACCTGTACATTTCATTTTATACACCATCTACGTCTTTCTGGTATTTCACATATTATACCTACTGACATATTTGCAGAAACCAAATAAAGCATGTGTGGTCACAAGGTACATTCCCATCACTGGCTTTCATAGACAGTTAAACTGATGTGGGAGTTAAGAATTCATCAGCTTTCCAAAATAAAATAACAAGGATACATTAGAGAAAGTTATGGTAACATGCAAACCATCCGAAGTTGCCTTTTAAAATATAACATAAAACATAAGCCACAAGATTAAATATATTTTTCAGGAAGATACTCTAAACTACAACAAATACATCAGATATTCTATTTGACAACTATATATCTATTTGACCACTGGCAAAATGAAGGTTTTATGATTAATTTGCTAGTATTGTTACTGTAAGCAGTTCAGTTGTTTAATTTAAACAAGAAATGAGCAAGTTCTAGAAAAATTATTTTGTGATCAAAGAACCCTTAATATCAGTTTGAATCAAAATGATTAAAAGAACTGAAGACCATTATGATGATTCATCATTAAATAGATCTTATGACTATATTAAAGAATGAACTTGGACATGATAATCAGAATTCAAGAAAACAAGTAAATTATAATATGTGATCTGATATAAAACATATCTAAAGAAAGTTAATGAATCATTTTAATCCATATCATTTGATCTTCAAACCACTAATATTAGCTGTGTGAACAGGAGACATATTTCCATTTTCATGGAAACCCCTGGTCCTTCCACACAGTCCTAATAGCTGGCAATGGAAGAAATCATTGTTCTGTAGTGTCATTGCATTTTAATTACAGTTATAGCACCAGTAGATAATATTTAGACTATTTCTTTCATGGCTGTTAGGAAATTAAAATCATACGTGACTTAGACATCCAAGCCACAGAAGAAACTAGTGCAAGGGGACAGGAAGTCTTTCCAAAATGAGGCTAACTGCTCCTGTCATGGTTACAAAGAATCTTCGCTTAGTAATGCAGAGTAGGTCTTTAGCTCTTACACGTGAACTCAGATTATCCCAGGTGAAATCTTCAATCATAAAACAACTACCAAGTAATGGAACCAATTTCTTTAAAATGTACAAAGCAAATTATAACTCAACCAAACTGGTTAGAGCAAAAGAAAATTAATCCATTACTTCCAAATTCTTCTGCCTCACATACTAAGTACAAACAATTTAATATGCTTGTATATTGAGATATCTCATATGGAAAATAAAATAAATAAGATAAAAAGAATTAGAAACTCGAATCAATACTATTTTCAGTGAATATTTGTGTAGGAACACAATTTATAATATTCTAATTTTCTTTACAAATTTAAGTTATCTCTGGGAAGGTATAAATCATAGGACATCGTGTTGATTTTTATTAAAAAAAACTTATTTCTGATCCACTTTCATATTCCTGGTACCTCTCCCATCACAGTAGACACTCAATAAATGATTCCAGAGTGAAACATCACTTATTAGAATGCCATCCTTTCTTCTGTATCAGTAAATATTTTTCTTGATAATTTTATACCGTCATGAAGTCCCATACTCCCCCAACACTCCCAACACCTTGATTATTTTTTTTTGTTTTGTTTTATATATATTTATTTATTGTCCATAATGAATTACATTATTTAGTGGGCCAACAATGAATTGTTATCCCCAATTCCCCAATGCTCCCCCCCATCCCCAATCAGCTGGATATCCTCCTCCATGGGTCATCTGGATCAGTCCTTGTGGCAGGGGACCATGGATAGCCTAGTACTCAGCCCGGTTCTCCTGGCCCAAGTGTGTTGTTACTGAGGGTTGCCATGCCTCTGGATAGTCTTCCCCATCAAAATGCAAAAATGTGATAGGGTCAGTTTGTGATATTTGGAGAACACAACTGGAGTAGCAATTACTGTTGAGAAAATGAATGACGCATCATACATGTGCATGTAAACAGTGCCAATTCATCTAGTCTGTAAACTATGCACTTGCATTAACTACCCGGGCATTTTTGTTTGTTTGTTTAATTTAGCATGGACTATTCAATATCCCCTGTTCCCTGCAAGAAAATTTCTCATTAATTTTTAGGAACATGGTGGGATTAAACTAACATAAAAGGAAATGCAAATTGAAAAATGCCTCAATTTACCTAGCTACATGATGTATGTTAAGAAAAAGAGTTCTGAGAAGGGTTCTCTGGAGGTGGATAATGCTGTGTCAGAAACCATAGATTGTTATTAGAAAAATTTAAGTACCTGGGGTAGGATACCTTCCAGTGAGTTGTTGATCAGTGAGTTCCCTGACGCTTCCTAAACATTACAAGCTATTGCCAAGGCTCTTGGTTGCCACCAGAACCAGATGGTAAGAAATACTGCTGAAGACTCTACATGCCTGTGTTGTAGATCACTGAAAATTCAAGCTGGAGCTGGGTTAGAAGCCTCATTCCTGTTGACTAGCTTTCATGATGCTGGAAGGAGCTATGCAGCCTGTTAGATGAGAAAAGTCATCAACTGTCTTAGCCAGCAGTGGACTCTGCAAGGTTGATGGCTGCCCAGACAGGCCAAATATACCAACTGGTGCAATAATTGCTTTCTGTTGTGGGGGAAACCAACTGTTCTCTGATTGGATTTGAGGCCTGCTTCCCAGAAGGAAATTCCTGTGTGGTACTGAAAACCTAATCAGATATTTATGGCTGGGGAAGTCATAAGCCCTAAGGGGGGGGAAATTACTATTTTTGTCAGCGTTAATGAATATATTATGCCCACCATACTTCCCATTAAATATTTATATTCATGCCCATATGTTTATGCTACTCTCCCATTTGGTTAAAGAAGCTTCTCTTTTCTGATGGTGGTAATCACTGGATGACTTAAAACTCACCAAAGTGATGAGAAGAAGTGACAGTCAGTGTTTAGCCTTAACAAGACATCTCTTATCACACCTTCTGAGGCTCAGGGGCCATGGTGAAAGAAATGGAGGAGAGAATGGTAAGAGGAAAGGAAATGGGAAGAGTGTTTTACAATGAATGCTGTCTTCCAGACACCGAGTGGCCTTGGCACTTGTGACCTCACAGTGGCTGATGCCTAAACAAGACCTTCGTAGTAGGAGAGAACAGAGTGATGGCATCGAAACAGAAAAGAGACTAGTGGGAAAGAAGAAGGCATTCAATGTGGGGTGACAGAGGAGTGGGAAAGGGAGGGTTGTGGGAGGGGATTCTAATCTAGTATGGTGTTTCAAGGTTAATACCTGCAAGCCCAGCACTCAGCAGGTGGAGTCTGCAGGATCAGAGTTCAAAAAACACAAAGAAAAATATCTAAAAAGAGAAAAACTGCTTTATGAGAGTTTTTGTAAATAAAATGCTGTAAGATTATCAGTTAAAAACAAAAAGAAAAATGTAAAGTCTTAACTGTGGCAGATGTTTTACTTTTACAAATGATCAACGACCCCTTGGTAACTGTTGAATATAAATTCAGTTCCCATAGAAATCACTAGTCCTTTGTTACACAAAGCCACTAGCTCTCACTCCTGCTCTCTTTTTGCCCAGCAACCGTAAATTGGATGATCATTGGCAGTTTAGCATTGACAAAATATGCCAAGTAACCAAACTAATGAGATCCTAGCCCTGGAGCACAACTGATTAATGAGAGCCATGCAAGAAATGCGAAAATAAAAACATTTTAAAAGACACTAATATTCCATTTTATGACTCATAAATGACTTTCACTTTTGTATATAGATTTTTTTACTTATCAACCAATGCATTTATTCTCTAGATTTTGAAAAATAAACACGTGGTCATGATGCCCAGTTCAAGAAGCATCAATTATGAGAATCTTATTTTCTTCTTACAGGATTCATTTAATGGAAATACAAACAAATATGGGATTTCCCTCTACTTAAGAAAATAAAATATATAAATAAGAGAATATCAAATAGGAAAAATATAAAGGAGAGAAAACAGGAGAAGTTTTTTGCAATTGCATGCACAGAGATCTATATCGGAAAGTACAGCCATGTGATAAATGATCCCTCATATCTGCCTATTTTGTTATTAGGAAACCAATTCTAAACAGCATTCAGTCAGCTTCCCAGGGCCTTAGGGGTATTTAGAGTTGCGTTTGATAGATGAGTTCAATAAATAAAGACTTGTGAGCAGCATATAAATCATAACAAACTGATAAATTTTAGCGAATGGGACTACATACATGAATTATATCTTACTTAAAACTGCAGTCCAGGTGGTACTGAGAGTCCTTGGAATTAGCCAATGATATGTGATATTAACATCACTTGCACTTTCTTTAGGGGATCAAGGGAATCTCTCATTTGAACTAAGCAAAGAAATATAAATTTCAGCTAATCCATCCCACCTTGTTTCAGTCCTTTTATAAACTTTTTAATAACTTATTTAAGGAAGTTTTCATAGCATACTACTGTGGTTTTAACTTGCAACCTTGCTCCTTGATTCTGCTTATTTGATAAAACATGCCAATGGTAATTCATTTTTGTTAGCATAAAAGCATTGTGAAATTATTCAGTTCCGTGGAAGGTGTCTGGTGACCTTTAACTGTCTGGGGTCATGGAGTGTTTTCCCTCTACAAATTGTATTTTTGTCATATTCTCCCTGCCTTGGGACTGTAGCAGCTCATGCTGACCTTTGAATAGAAAGATTGATTATTTGGAGGCACAAAGACTACAATGAGGAGAGTTTGGAGTGAACTGAATAAAACATGTTAAAGACCTTTTTTTGTATTTAGCAGCAGCAGCAGGAAAATATCCACAGCATAATGTTCAATACAAGGACATATAGCCATTGCAGATTTTGGCTTTCAATTCTGTCTAGAATTTTTGAAGAGTTTGAGCCATCACACTACAATCAACATAAATTTCAACACTACATTCATACTATGAATGGATATAAGAGAGACATTTGAATCCAGAATATCTAAATGTAGCTGAATATATTCTAGCATGCAGCAGGCAAGGGTTTTTACTTGCTGCCCATATTATTTGTCTGAATAATATTGACAGAAAGCCCACGTGTACATTTAGTACAATAAACATATACATACATCATAGTACACATGGAATAAAATTTTATAGAATGTATATTAGTTTAATAAAAGTGTCAATATATAAGTGACAGCTATCTCTGTGTGTTCATGTATCAGCTGTGAGGGATCTTGATAATATGTTTTCCAGATAGGTTCCTAGGATTCATGCTCTCCACCCAGAATCGCTGTCTCCATACATTTATTATCTGATTTATCATGCTTGTTACATATATGGGTAATTCTTCACTGCCTAATTTATTATACTTATATGGCAATAATTTTTCATTTACAATGATTTTCATGGATGGTAACATTCCTGTTTTCAATATCCATTTGTTCTTCTGTATGAAAATGCTCATAATCAATTTGTTCACAGATGAGCTGATATATATATAAACTATTTTAAAATAAATTAATATATATATACATAAAATTCAGCCATTAAAGATTGTGTTTGCAGGCAGGATATGAACCTCAGTGGTAGAGTACTTTCTTACCACTTGCCTGGCCTGGGATTGATCCCCTGCATGGAAAAAAATCATTCTTGTCAATAAGTTCTACTATACTAGGAAATATTCAAGATATAAATATGGTTTAAAAAATGTCACAGAACTGTACATACATTAGGATCTAAATATTATCAACATAATATATATGTACATATACTTAAATATATGTGTAATATATAGTTTATATGAATATATACATATATACTTGTATTTGGGGGCTATCAGTTATTGTTTATTAATATTTTATATATACCTGTCTTCTACATTGAATATTATTTTAAAACATGGCCAAAATAAGCATGATTTAAAAAACCTTTAGTTCATACTTAAAACCTCATTAAAAGGTTTCTAATTTTTCCATGAGCCAAGACAACTCAAAGGTCAAAAGCACCATGTATTAATGTTTCTAAAGAGCTTGTCTGGAGCTTGTAGCAGGGGAGCGCACACAGCTTCTTGTAGATGCAGGAGTTAAGACCTGTCCTCCTCCATTTGGGGAAGGTGAGAGCGCAGCTTCTTGAGGGTCACACATAGAGCAGTAAGGGAGGAAGGGACAGCTGCCCAGGCAGCCAGATCAGCCAATCAACCCTGGCCATCAATCGGGTGAGAGATGTCGCAGCCAGATCGCCCTCACATCCAATAATGCTTTACTGTCTGTTGTGGGAATGACATCATTTGAGATGAGGTCTGAGATAAACTGTGGAAGGTTAGTGTGTTTGTGAGGATGCACTGACCAGGGCAACAGGACATGACTGACAGGACTCAAAGACTAGTTAATCATAGTCAAGATATATATTATGGGAACGTTTTAAGAGCTAGCTATGACAGTAATAAGAATTTCAAAGCAAAGCAACAAAGTTTCAGATAAACCTGTGTTAAAAGGATCACCGGGCTTAAATGAACTTTTTCTCCATGCTGGGAATACCCATTTTTTCTTGTAGTGACATTTATTTGCTTTTGTCTATGGAATATAATCATTCTCCCTGTTCATTTTCTACCTTAGTAAAGATTGTCTTTTCTTCCTAATATAGTATTTATTACATTTCTACTTATGAGCTTTCCAATGAATTAAGAAATTATGTGTTACATAGATATATATGCTAGCATGAAGCAGGCAGGCAAGCCTTTTCACTTGCTGCCCATATTATTTGCCTGAATAATATTGTCAGAAAGCCCATATATATACATATATATATGTATATATATAAAATTCAGTTACTTTAAATTGTTTTAAATTGTACTCCTTACCACTCTGGTAAACAACAACAAAACACCTAGTTTTGATTTACACAGATACAGAAATAACTTAAGCATCATTTTTGAAACAGTTATTTTATTTGAGTAGGATATTATAGAACATACTCAACTTAATTTGAAATCTGTAATTATAATTTACCTTAATGCTCCCTTCAGAGAACATGTGGCCCTTTCAAAAGGATATTTTAATTTAGATTTTTTTAATTTTTCAAGTATAATTAATGTAAGTTTTACCTGTGACCTAGTGAAATACATTTTGAAGAATTTCAGTAGCAGTTGGCATTTTCTGAGAAATAGAAAATGCAGATAAATTTCCAATAGGAAATTCCCATTTCTTTTATTCCTTTCATTGTCAGGCTTACATTAATATTATAAGGTTTAGAAATATCCTATTTAGGCAAAAATAGTTTGATGGAATGTTATATTTCAGCACCTACCATCAAATACCATATCCCAAACAACATTTAAGAGACAAGAATTCAAGAGAAGAATTTTTCATTGCCAGAATATATATAGTTAGTGACATAAGAACACTGAACATTCCTGCTCCAAATAAACAGAGCATTCCAGAAGACAACTCATCAAACAGTAGCATAACACAAGAGTAAAGACAGAGCAGAGGGACTCACGCAGACACGATGCAGGTTCAATTCTCAATTTCCTTAAGCTCGAAACTCAAATGTCATTAATAAATATAATATACAAGATAAATATGAATTTAAATGGCAATGGTCACTTTATTTCCAAAGCAGTCCAATGATAGATTAGAATAATTATATTTGTACTCAAGCATGCTATTCATAAAAGAAACAACATTAACTAAAAGACAGAAAAACTTAGCAGGAATAAAATACACTATTGAATTTCATGTACAATAGTTGACCATTTCCTCATCATTGTTCCTTAGATAAGAACAACAAGACTGACACAGAGAGGCCTAAAGGATCTCACTATCATTATGACTTGGTTGTATATTTGGATAATGAGTACCTGTACAGGACTGATTGCAGACAACAACATACATACCTTGGTCCAATACCTCTTCTTCCCGTTTTGGCTGTGGTAACAAGGGAGTCTTATCTTTGTTGTCTGATTCTGTAAAGAACCAAAGAAACTGAGCATAAGTGTTCAGCATATATTACACTCTGTAATAGTAAATTGAGATTTGTTCCATCAATATAGAATTATTATTTAGGATTTTGCACATACTATAGCTTTATGAAGTTTTATGATAGTAGTGCTCTAAGTCACAGACTTCTCCTTTCTCAGCATAGCTACCAATTAGCTATATAAATATTTTAACAAAGTAATTAAGACAATTATATTTTGGTAACACATATAGACAAACTATTCATGCTTGTTTTACATAGCTGCTCTCACCGCTAGCCAGAAAACCATCTCCATGGAGATGGCCACAGACACCAAGGAGACTCAGAACTCATCAAAGAGAAAATTAACTAGCTGTTGAGAGCTAACACTACGGGGATTCCTGCCATGTCCTCCAGGGGTGCAGGGAACATGGTAAAAGAGGAGAAAGAAAGAATAGAATATCCAAGCCACAGGGTAGGGAGGATTACTTGGGGACACTGTCTTCCTGACAAGAACTGGTTGGTACATTCTTGACTCCACAGTGGCTACTGATACCCCGAAAAGACCAGCAATGTTCTGATCCCACCAACACTTCAACATGGAGGATGGAGGAAGGAAATGTGAATAACACCACATGAGAGAGAGGGAAGACTATATTGGAAGAGGGTGGTTGTCCATTAAAGGGGGTGGGGACAGGGGACAAAGGAGGATATAGGGGACCTGATCAATTAAAGAAGTTAGAAGCTGCCCTGGCATTTTATAATTAGACTTATATAACCCCATAAGATGTCATCATAGATGATGCAATAAGGCAGAATATAGGTTTTGTAATTTTAAAAGAAAGGACTGATAGTCAGTATGACTGTTTTGCAGATGAATAATTAAGTTAAAACCAATTTTGAAAATGAGATCTAAAAAGCCAAGACTAGTAACATCAAGAATTATTCTTGGGTTGAGAAAAGGACTATGAAGCAGATAATTTAGGACATGGTTGGAGATGATAACCATTTTTTACCAGCAAACTGTAAGAAATTTCAGAATATGGTGGAATTTATAAATTCAGAAATCATGAAAGTAATTTATATCTATGAGAGGAATGAATTACTTTTCTATAAATTAAAAAAGTGGGAATTAAATGAAAAAGGGCTACATTTGTTGGATTAAGCCCAAGACTAGTATTTTTCATCACTGGTTGAGATTTTTTTCCTTTCACTGTTTTGATGGTGAGGCATCAGCAGGGGAGATAGTTTAGGAAGAGAGAAAGAGGAGATAAAAACACACATGCACATGTGCTTTTCTGCTTAAAGGGACAAAGATGATTTTGGATTTATCTCTATTCAGGAGAGACACAAAAATACCTAAAATACAAAGCCATATTGTACTTAATGTGAATTGCCAAGCTCACCTTTGTGGTGCCCGTGCATCATAACCATATCAGACTTCACAGGAATGGGGATATTGGCTTCTGGTGGTATAGATCGGAACATATCTGGAGCCACGTTCTGTGTGCAGGTCATGAAAGAAAGTGCATGCTTGGCCTCCATGTAATACATGATGTATAAGTTGCACATCTCATCAGTAGATGTGCCGCTGCAGGGACAAACCAGACACAGCGACTCAGCCATTCACATGAAACACTCTCAGGGCAAGAAAAATGCAACCGCAAAGTCATCCAGCAAGGGATTCAAGGGTGACAATGTTATGCATGCATTTTATAGTTGCCATTTCAAACCGCCCATTTGCAACATCAAAGCCACACTGTCAATGATGTATTTCCACATGACAGTGGAGCATTGGTGTATGCTTGCTCCAAGGACAGATATCATAGATGTTCTCTCTGCTTTCCTACATCATTTTTGTAGGAAAGCAGAGAGATTGGATTGCTTGTCCATGTCCTAAAACCCAGCAATTAGGACGTTATTTTTTCCATAAATTATCTTATTTCCTTACCAATGGTAAAATTTAGAAATATAATATATGATTTACAAGTCCAGTTAACACCAAGAGCCTAGAAACTTGTTGATGGCTCACTGCCATTTCTCATGTTCTGAGTAATCAATCCCACTGTGGGTCACACTAAACAATGACAGTGCACCCTTGGTGTCTGAGGTCCACTAGCCTGCAAGGGTGGGGAAGAAAAGAATGCCACAGTGATTCCCAGTGAACCAAGAGTTCAGCTCATCGAAGGGGCTCCCATTTGACTGACAGAGTGCGATACATCTGAATGAGTATGTTCAAAGTGGATTTTAAAATAATGGAGGATATATCCAAGTAAAAACAATACTGCGCACACTAGAAATACAATGCAGTAGTTTACAGAACGTTTCCGCCCTCTTCGATCCTCCCTGGTTGCTATGTATTTTCATCTCTCTATGGTTACTCAGGAGGGATTGTTTGCATATACCTTCGGATGACTTGTGCAAACAACCTCTTTCTGGAAAAAGAACATTTCCTCTTGGCAGTCAACTGTGACAACTTTAAGCAAGCTTATATTAATCCAAAGCAAGCTATAAGGTAGACTATTTGTGCTACAGAGAAGCACATCAGTGTTGATTTTTATTCAATGTCATGCAGCATTCGTTTCCTCTCCATGCAACAGTAATGACATCAGCAAGAAAAAATAAAAACAAATAAAAAAAAGTCTTTTCCAAATAGGCATGTGATTCCTGTAAGCTTTGAAAAGAGATAGCCCCTGGGAGACCTCAGCAATGAGTGCTTGCCACCGGAAGCTCTGTTTGGGTTTCAGAAATCACTTGGCTTCTCACTCAGCATGTGACACCTGTCACTGTAATTGCCTCTCCCATGAAATGAAAGCAAACAGTGAATGCAATCTCAAACACCTGTTCACCACACACACCTTCAGAGTGTCGAAACACATTTCTAAAACTACCATTTAACAGGTTTAGAGATGGTCAGAAAATTGTGTGCTCTAAAAGAAAAGGCTGACGCCACCATAAGAAACTAGAGTCTTCCACATTAGTCTCCCCTTCCTGTTCAAAAAGAAGTCTACATACACGAGGGATGAAGGAGGGAAAGGAATATAACACATGGGTCTGGTTTAGATCACTAAGTAATCAACTAGGGAAAATCAAGTCACCATTCAAGCATCCTAAATGAATTTTTAAAAGTTAACAATAATTCATGAAGTCAGCAATGAATCCATGGGCAAATCCCTTCTAATCCCTCCAATGCTCATCTTTTCTCTTGGGAAGGTATCCATTTCGGTGTAGGTAATGCAGCCTATCTCCTCACTTCTTTTCTTATCACTAAACAGCTAAACTAATCAATGTAAGTATAACTGCTGGTTTAAATGTTGGTTCCTCATCGTCAGTGTGCTTACTGCTATAAAAAATAGAATAAATTAAGTGAGTTCTTATGACTTGTTTTTATATAAGAAAGAATTCTAGAATTCTTCTCTCTAATTTTCTTTTAGAGTAGTGTTTCCAAAACAACTTGATAATGAAACTTTGGTCCTTGAAATACTTGTAAATAAGTCAAGAAAAATGTACTCAATAACTAAACATGGAACTATTGGTTTACATAGGTTATGTCAAATTCTTCATTCCTGGGAGCTTGGTATAAAATGTGCTCATGCCCTCTGTTGAGAGAGGCGTAAACACAATAGACACCTTTTCCTACCTGCGTTTGACCAGGTTTCTTTGTATTACTATATCTTCCAGAACACAATAGATAAGAAAATTTGTAAGCTAATGCATATGAACTTACTCTTACATATACAGAAATGCAATCCTAGGATCATTTAGGAATGACTAACCAAAATGGTAACCTACTGTGGTGGTTTGACTACAAAATGTCCCCAATAGCCTCATGTGTTTGTGATTAAGTCTTGTGGCCTATGGGAGGTAGAGCCTTGTTGGAGAAGGTGTGTCACTGGGATCAGGCTTTGGAGATTTATAATCTAGTCTCTGCTAGTGCTGGAGCTCACTCTTGCTGCTTTCTACCAGTGATGCTACAAGATGTAATATATTCAGCTGTCTGCTTTTCTGTGCTTTCTCCACCATGACAAAACTTCCCCTCAAAATTATAAAGTGAAATAAAACCTTTTCTTCCATAAGCTGCTTCTGGCCTGGTGTTTTGATCCAGCGATGAAAATGTTAACTGGTATAATTATATAGAGTAGTTAGGAGATATATGTAAAAATATATTATTTTTCTGTAGCATGAATTTCACATTCAATATGTATGTATCTAGCAACACAGAACTATCCAAATGCATATACATAATTATGAGTATAGATTGGTATCTAGAAGCATATTTGCCTATATATAGTATACCTATTAATAGTTTCTACAACCTTCTAACCACCCATCCTTTCTGCCATCCATCTACCCACCTATCTCAATAGAGAATTGAGATTTCAAAAACTCTATTAGGAATTTGAGAAATAACTAAAACCATAAATTTCAAATTAACTAAACAGAATATCTGGCTAATACATTTCCACAAAATATAATTTTAGTGTTTCTAAAACTTGCTATATGCTTACTTGGAGGACTTGTTTTAATGTGCAAAAAAAAAAACAACTGTACTAATGCAGAGAGTCAATGTCAAGGGTGTAAAAGTTTCCATTCGGGAACAAGGAACTAAACTGTGAATTTGTGCCAAGTGGAATTATCAACAGATATGAAATAATGAAAGAAATTTATTCCTGCTTTTACCACCAAATCAGTGTGAGGCAAGTTTTCCTTTAAAAAGAAAACTGTAGAGAATGATTAATAATAGGGCAGAATTTGAAATAATGAACAATCATAAATTGAGATAATTTTACACAAATAATGGAGATGAAGGTAGCAATTACTGTTTTAGAAGTTGTATATAGTAAGGTACAAGATTACATGCTTGAAAATGGAGTTAAATATTCCTATTGAAAAATTTTAAACTCTCATTTTGATGTGTGCATGGAGGTGTGGTGTGTATGCTCATACGTGTGTGGAGGCACATGTGGCTGGAGGTCAGAGTTGGAAACTGTCTGTGTTTATCAAAGGCTCTCGACCTTGTTCTTTGAGACAGGGTTTCTAACTAAACCTAGAGCTCACTGATTCAATTAGATGAGCCTAGCTAGTGAGCATTCAATATTACCTGTCTCTGCCTCCCAGTATTGAAATAATAGGCATGCACCATGTGTAGAATTTGTGTGGGTTCTGGAAATCTAAACTAGTGTCCTCATGCTTATGTGAAAAGTACTGTGATCAACTGCTCCACCTTCCCAACACCAGTTAAGTATTTCTAAAAGATACTTTATTCTTTATCATTTCCTCAAAGTTTTAGTCAATTTGAAAAAAAAACCTAAAGTCACATTGTAGCAACTTCTGATGTGATTCATCTTAAATTTTGTATACACACACACACACACATTGATGGCCACATATACCCACACATATTTTTTCACACAGTATACTAACAGCTAATAGCATGCATTCATTTTATAGACACATAATGGAATTCTTCTTTAAATCTATGTGATTTTCTGAGACATCCTAATCACTTCTCTAATACAGTTCATTTAAGGTCATGATTCTAGGATACAAAATGGAAGTGATCAAATAATTCAGAAATCTTAATTATCACAAAAAACTTCACTGAAAGATCTGAATAAAGGGAGCCACACTTAATTCTTTATCATCTATAATTGGACTTGTAGTTAAGATAACTCTGAACTCCTATCTGACAGGGAAATTTTCATGTGCTAAAAATGTTAAGATTCAAATTGTCCTTGGCAGCAGCATTACGGTTTGATAATTTTCTGCAATAATCATTCATTTTCCTCCTTCACTCTAACATATAATCTCACAAAAACCAGAAGATTCCTTCTCTATTCCTGAGAATAATATTTTGTGTAGAGGGCCATTAATATAAAACAAGTAGTGGCATGGGAAGGCTGTGTTCACACATCTGTCTGGCTTCACTGAATGGCCCTTGCAGCATTCCCGGAGCCAAGCAACGTGATTAATTCTTGGTTGGCATCACCAACATTCCAACAGTACAGCCCTGCACTTCTGTCATAATAACATGTGTATGTGAGGATTCCTTATTGCACTGACTCCTTAATATCAGCAGCTTTCAGTCTAACATACTGAAGTGAGCATGAAAAAATATAAAGCCTCAAGAAACAAATGTTGAATCAAGAATGAATAGTATTGCTTCATAAATGACTACAACTTATTATGTTTTAATATGTTGACCCTGACCTATCATATAGTGAAAAACGAGTTAGGTCAAATATTCTTTCTGTTGCAGTTTTGAAAAATGCTTACCAAACTCTCTATATCTCTCTACATATCTATCTACCATCTAGGTTCCATGGGGAATTTTAATAAAAGTATTTTATATTAGAAAAAGTATGTAATAGAGATTTTAGAAAGTACTCGGTGTTTTGAAATGTATCATTTTGAAAACTTCAACTATCATTTTATCCTTAGGTTGCAGGCTGTGATACAGCTAGCTGAATGGTGGCCTTACCTAGTGCTTGTGTTATATGCAATAGATGTGGGCTTAAAAATAAACGACTTATTTGGGAAAGCCCTATGAAAACATAAAATGTGATTTTGGGGCTGGAGAGATCACTCAGTGGTTAAGGCGCTTGCCTAAATAACCTACTGACCCAAGTTCAATTTCCCAGTACCCACGTAAATCAAGATGCAAAAAGTGGTACATGAATCTGGAGTTCGTTTGCAGTGGCTAGAAGCCACGGCTCACCCATTTTCTCTCTCTGTCTTTCTCTCTGCTTGCAAGTAAACAAATAAAAATATGCTTTAAAAAGTCATTTTGGACAAATTTTATTTCACAAACATTTTCATGGTGCGTTAAGGCCTGTAGACTAAGTAATAATTACATCACTTTATTACTGCAAATAATAATGCACTTTACAATACTGCTTAATAAAAAGACATCAAAGTAAAAGTGAGACTACTTGGGAAGACACTCAGGGGGAAAGAAGGAGGCCAGAGAAGATAATGGGAGAAATGAATACGATGAAAATGCATTATATATACACATTTGTAAATGTCAAAATTGAAATTCTTTATTTTGTATAATATATACTACTGGAATGAGAAAAATCAAAGTGTTGATTAAAATGCTGTTTTGTATCTGTGAATATTTTTGTTTGTGTGTTTGTTTATTTATTTATTTTGGTTTTCAAGGTAGGGTGTCACTCTAGCCCAGGCTGACCTGGAACTCACAAGGTTGTGTCAGGGTGGCCTCAAACTCAAGACACTATCATAAATTGTTTAATGCTTATATTCTCAAGATGACTCATTTAGAATAAAAATTATGATGAGAAAATTGGGCAAATCAGTAAATGCTACCTGCATACTGCAAAGAATTAATTAGATATTTTAGCCTATAAATTTTTAGGATGACTAGCTGACTTAATTAGCTTAATTGGACCACTTAAATAAATTCTATTTTTTTATTTAAGCTTGACTAAACATTTAATGAATTTAGATAAGTGTCATTTTTGGATATAAAATACATCATGCAGTCAGGCATAAAATACTGCTTCTTCACAGATCATTTGGCAAAAAGTGAGTAAATATTTCAGTATAATTTTGAAAGATATAAATATCTGGATATAGTATTTTTACTGTTAAGTATATTATGTAGTCTTAAATCCACCTATTTAGAACATATTTTAATATTACTTTTGATTGATGCATCACAACTATATTTACATTTCTAGGACCTAATATGATGCTTTCTTATATACACACAACATAGAACAAGACTACTTTAACATATCCGTATCTTGTATTTATTTTTATTTATTTATTTGGAAACACAGGGAGATGAAAGAGAGAGAGGAAGAGAATGTCCGGCAGGGCCTCCTGCCCCTGCAAATGAACTCCAGATGCAGGTGTTACTAGGCACCTGGCTTTACAATGGGCACTATGGAATTGAACCCAGGCCTATAAACTTTGCAAGCAAGTGCCTAAATCACGGAGGCATCTCTCCAGCCCCATATCTCTTGCTCTTGTATTATCACTCATCAATATGATGAAATACTTTAAATTTATTTTTAGTTATTTCAAAAGTACATAGTATTGAGTATAGTCACCCTGTTGTGAAAAAGAAATCAACTATTCTAGTCTACCTGAAACTCTGTGCCTTTTAACCAACACTTCCTATTCTTTCCCTTTCTACTCACAGCCATCACCTCTGGTAACTATCATTCTAAGTTTCTACTTTACCTTCATTAGATTACACAAATAGAAGCAAGATTATGAGTTATTTGTCTTTTTAAGCCTGACTTAACTTAGTTGGTAGAAAGTCACGTCCATACATCTTGTCACTGAGGGCAAGGTTTTCTGCCCTTTGCTGTAAAGAATAAATAGTGTTGGCACTGTTTAATGTGCTATGTTGTCCTTTATACAGTCATCCATTGATGGATAGGTAGGTTAAGTTCAACTATTTGTCTTTGGTTTAGCTTGGCTTTGTTTTGAGACAAGCTCTTGATATCTAGTCAAAATTGGCTTTGAACTTTCTATGGTGCCCAGACTGGCCTCCATCACCATGCTCCTGCCTCAGCACATTGAGAGCTGGGAATCCAGGTGTGCACCACGATGCCTAAACCTATTTATCATTTTAAGCAAATCCCAGATGTGAGAAAATTAGTATTTATTTTGAAAAACACCTTTTTAATATTTAATTGTGACTACTCCGCCTAAGCAAAGCTTGTCTGGTCCTAACATTTCCATCTCACAGAGTTTAGCCTGGTTCCTGCTTAAGAACCACTCAGTTGAACAATCATTCTAGTGTTTTCCAGGGAATCCTAATTTCCAGGTGGCTATAAGAGCAAAAATGGTATAATACAGGAAATTGATAGTTGATCTGTAGCTGGTCCTAGACCAGACTTGTACCTAAATCCTTCAGGCTAGGGGCTCAGATATGTGTAAAGTGTGTGTTCAAGTCTCTCTCTCTCTCTCTCTCTCTCTCTCTCTCTCTGTGTGTGTGTGTGTGTGTGTGTGTGTGTGTGTGTGTGTGTGTGTGTGTGTGTGTGTGAAAGAGAGAATGAATAAGTGAGAAAGGTTAGCAGTGGGTCCTTTAATTTAATAGACAATATATTACTGTTTCTACTGATTAGTCTCAATTGCGCTACCACAATACTCTATGAAGTCCCTGTGATTTTACAAAATACAGATGAATAATGGGAGGTATATTTCTAAAATCAAAATGCATGTTAAAAACTATGGACATATAAGAAGAGCATTGTCATAGGGACTTTTTATGATTAAATTTAGTCAAACTTGTCTTAGGCATTTATCATTCTGTAAAATTTTTTTCTAAAGTACGAGTTAAATATTCATCATACAGACACACAATAATTTAATATCCCTTTCTATTTAATTTATATTACAATATTGTTTTCTTTAGCCCACACAAGAGATACAAAGGGATAGATTAGTGTCATGATATTAGGGTATTATTTAAAAGCACAATGCACACTTTGAGAAAGAGTAGAATTATTCTAGACTCATGAACTGAAATAGGTCTCTGGAGAACACTCTGGTTTCCCCGCCTGCTATTATAACAAGTCATTAATTTCTAAGGCTGAAATTACCTCATGGAGGAAATTCAGAAGATTGAATCTGACCAAGGTTACAAGCACCCTGCCCCAAATAATAAAGGACCTCTAGGCAAGAACTATACAATTTTCCAAACTTAAACTTAAAAACCGATACAAGTAATGCTTTGACAGATTTTTTTTTAGTGTTTCATTTACTCATTGGGAAGGATCATAAAATAACCTAAGGCATTTAAGTAGCACCCATGGCTCTCCATGAGCATGAACAGCGAGGAACTGATTCATATACTCTGAATGATGGTATCTCATGGTGTGAACTGCCCAGTTCATCCTTATAGAGGCAGTGACGCCTGCATTGTCAGCCTTTTCTTTTTCTTCCTTTTTCAAATCACCATTTTTTGATAACTCAATAATTATATTGTTTTTCTAAAGCCTCTTCTGAAAATATATCAAATTTACACAAAGGCAAACCTGATGGAGAATTTAGTGCTTACTGTAAATTGGTGGCCTTTTCTCTTTGCTCTACAAAAAGCCTTTCAGAGTGACATAAACAATCTTCTGCTCTAAGCAGCACCAGCATCCTTCCTGCTCCTTACAAATGGCAGCTGGTGCTGTTGTGAGAATCCTCTTCATGTATCTAGTGTGGATTTTCAGAAATTGAATTTCAGTAACTTCTCTGTGACCCAGAGGAAGCTTTTAAGTGGCCTCAGTAAGTATCTTAAAATTAAGTTTAACATGAAAAGAAGACCCCATTTCTGTCTAGCAAAAAGCATGAGACTGTATTCCATGTTCAAATTTTTCATCTTTTTATCTTTTTAAAGAGTTATTGGTTTATTCCTATTTAGTGCCATAAAATATTATTATTTCAAAGGGCTCAATGTTTTGAAAAGTATTTATGTCCTGGAATTTTCTTTTGGATAAGTGATGCATAGTAACCTCATTTAATAGATAATTGAAAATTAAGAAACATACATTAGTGCTGTAGGCAGAAAGAATCACAATTCTTAGTATTTAGTTTATACCAAGTGTAAACCTTTACTTGCTTAAATTTAAGCACAGGGCAAAAGGATTCTTAAGAAAATAATTTTTCATAACCATGGTATTTGCTTCATTAGCATAATTCCAAAGAAGTAAGAGTCTTGTAGCAACTATCATATGCTGAGGTGTGACATGGGAAATTTTGATTGAGTGGAAAAAAAGTAAAACATGGAAAACGTAAAAGCATGCTCTAGAGTTTATCAAGTCAATTAGTTTGGAAATGATGAAATGTTATAATTATTACAATTGTCAGTGACAAGACAAAGTGTATATAATTCATTCATAAAATAGTAGTTTTTTAAAATAAGGAAATGCAGAATCTTACCCAATGTGAGTAGCTTCTGTCCTTCCCTCACCAGTGAACACACATCTTGCTGCCAGTATGTCTCCAAAAGCAACATCTACAGGGTGTTCCACTGGGTAGAAAGCCTGCCCAGAAAACAAGTGCAATGACTCATTAAAAATAAGAAACAAACAGGAGGAACTTTCCATGAGACAGGAGTAGGGAAATACTTCCTGAATAAACCTCCAGTAGCCAAGGAAGTGCAACAATCACTTAACCAATGGGATCTCACCAAGCTTAAAAGCTTCTGTACAAACATACCATACTCAGAGCCAATAGCCCACTATTAAACTGGGAGATATTTTTCCAGCTATAACACAGACAGAGGTCTAATATCTAGAACTTACAAAGAACTCAAAAAATTATAAAAAAAATCAAACAGCCCTCTCACAAACTGGGCATTGATATCAACAGAGAATTCACAGAGGAGGATACACAAATGGCCAATTCTCATTTAAGAAAGTGTTCATCATCCTTAATCATCAGGGAATTGCAAATCAAAACTACAATGAGATTCTACCTTACTCCAGTCAGAATGATAATCATTAAAAATTCCAACAATAGATGCTGGCAAGGATGTGGGGAAAAAGGAACCCTCATTCCCTGCTGGTGGGATTGCAAACTTGTGCAACCACTATGGAAAGCAGAGTGGAGACTACTGAACAGAATGGATATAGAGCTACCAATGAACCCAGCTATCCCTCTACTAGACATCCTTGGGGATCCTCAGCAGAGACATTTGCTAAACCATATTTGTTTAAGCTCAATTCATAATATCTAAGAATCAGAATCAACCCTAATGCCCATCTCTGGCCAAATGGATATCAAAGTTGTGGTACATTTACACGATGGAATTCTACTGAGATGAAAGGAAAAATGACATAATGAAATTTAAAGAAAAGTAGATGGACTTGGAGCAGATTATTCTTAGTGACCTCACACAAGAACAGAGAGACAAATGCCGCATATTCTCCAAGGGGAAAATCCTACTACCAGAGACATACAGAGAGACTAGTATCCAATAGAATCTTGCCAAATTAGCAATGTGTGTTTCATTTAACCTATCCTGATCTCACTCTCTGATGTAGATTCTGTTTTTATTTTTCAGAAGGCAGTGAGAGAGCTGTAGTCAACCCAATTCCACCAACAAACCATGGGATGATGGCTGACATCTTGTCAGGAGATGAACCACCCCTGGCCTATTGTATAGGCCCCAATTGAAAACTATGAGAAAGTGGTGAGATAAACAAGAGACCTATCAACACCACAAGTCAAATAACCCAAGATAGATCAATGAGACAGACACCAACAATATCCACCACAACCCAAAGTAGAAATCCAGAGACACTTAAGATCTTAACAATAAAGCAGACTTTAAACTCACCCACCATGACTCAGGGAACTAAGCGGAAATGGGGGCAGAAAGAATGTAAGTGGGGGAGAATATTTAGAGACTGGCTACCACTTGTACAATTCATAACCCCCTACTCATGGACTGATCCAGTATGCCCAACAAGGAGGATACCCAATGGAAGGGGGGTACCATCACAAGGTTTGCTCATAAAATGTATATAATTATAGAAATAAAGACATCAATAAAAAAACCACATGCTTGACTAACATGCGACACAGACCCTTGTGGGTAGAGGGAATGCAGACAGACAGTACGCGCATGCCCCGCACACCCATCTCTCTGTCTCTCTCTCTGTCTCTCTCTGTCTCTCTCTGTCTCTCTCTCTCTCTCTCTCACACACACACACACACAAATAGCCACTGAATAAAGATTTGCCCTTTTTTAAATCAACTCCACATTTTGGAACAAATATTGGACTTTAAAAGAAATGGTATCTACATAAGCATTCTACAAAAACCAGAACAAACCATCAACAGATAGAAGAGCTAACTGAAACACTACTCGTTACAGGGTCAAAAGGATTTCACCAAAACACTGACTTCTCATTAAGAGAATTGACAGGTAAACAACATACTCAAGCTTGTAAAACAGGAGCTTAAACAACTTAGAGATACAGCGCATACATAAAAACAGAGCTCATCAGGCTTAGATATCTACTTCAGGTGAACCTGAAGACTGATAGGTCTTAGGGTAATTAATAAATAAGTTGGATAAGCATTTTTTAAATCTTTCTCTTAGAATTCAGAGTCTACATACCTGCGGCAGCTGTGGGCTCTGGCGTCCAATCAGTGTCCACTGTCCGTTTCTTACTCTGTATCCACTCACTACCTTACCTTAATGAGCAAAAATTACAATCATATAATATGATAATATATCAAAACAATAAATGCCATATTCACATTTTTAAAAAAAATATAAAATCTGAGTATTTTCACAACTCAAAATATTGATGATTTTAATGAAATTCATATGATAAAAAGGCATAAAAATCCAAGCTACTGTATAAAATTACTTTCACTGAGGTAGACTTAAGTTCATGTATAATTTACATTTCATATTTACAGCACTAGCAAGCACAACAGTTAATGTTTATAACTCAATAAGCAGGTAAAGTTCTTACCTAAATGGTGAGTATGAACTCTATAGGCAAAGACATGCATTGGATACATTTTATAATGGCATGAAATATCAGAATTCACCACTGTAAGAAATGAAATCAGAAAAGTCAGTATTCAACTGGAAGTGACATTCTTTCTTGTCTAAAAGTGTACTTGGGATACTCTCAGGAGGCAAGGCACTGGCGTTTTCTTGGGAAGTAAACATTGTTCACTCAATCCTCAGGTAGTAAGCATTTGTACTAAGCCACCCATTTCACCGAGATAAAATAAGAACCTCTTGCTTCACAGTTGTATTTTGTTCATGAACAAAATGATGATGACCAGATCAAAGCATCCCATTCATAAAAACATGATGACCAAATTAAAGCATCCCATTCATAAAAACAGAGACATGATCTGTTAAGTGTTTTTTTTTAATTATCCAGTTGAAAAAGGTAATTAAAGAAAAAGAATTAAAAAATGGGGCACCATCACAAGATTTGCTCACAAAATGTATCTAATTATTAATAATAAAGATATTAAAAATAAACATAAGCACTTCAAATTACTGGATTGGCCATTCCTGTTTAGAAGGAACATTTCATATACTTTTCTTTTTCTATAGTCTAACATAAAAGAGCAATTCCACAAAGACACTTTCACAAGAGGTAGGAAATAGTAGCAAAGAAAACGTGCAAATCTTTAACTTTACAAGATTCCTGGTCAAAATAAAGAAATAATATTGAAAGTGACACTGGTGAGAGGATCTTTAGAGGTACTGAAAAATAATATCATTCTTCTCATAGCTGTTGTCAGCTTAAGAGAATTGGGTGTTCATGTTTCCATTTTGCAAGTAGGGCAATGAGAAGATGGAAGTCCAAAGATTGAGTTTGTGCTGGATTCACTGGCCTCTTAATTCTGAACTGTTCTGTGCAGTAGCCTAAGGCTCTGTACGTTATGCGGCTTATCTAGACAATGGATGATACACTGGCAACACATTCCAGATTTATCCTTTTTAATTTATAAACTACCTACACATGGGCCTCCGTACTTAGCATCTCAATTAATAATGATTGGAAAACTAATAAATCAGGGACAGAATAATTAGAAAAATATAATTTAAAATCCAAGGACATGGCAGAACTGCTTTATTTTTTAAATTGGCATAAATATTGGTCATTTTATAAGCTTGTAAAAATAACATGTAAATCAGTTCCTATTGATTAGTTGATGAAGACATGGTACATACACTGAAGTCATCACTCACCTTTCTCGCCTGCTGGTATAACAGTGTCGACGGACATCATAAGGTACATGCCAGCAATTAAAGGCTGTCTGCAATAATAATAATAATAATAATAATAATAATAATAATCCAGTATTTTTTTCAATTATAAGACAAAGCCAAAGTATTCTCTCAGAAAAATAAATAGGGTGTGCCTCAGCACACTGGTTTATTAGGCAAGGACACGATTTTTTTTTACTAACTAATTAAAATAAAAAAATAATAAAAGGAGTAGAATAAATTATATGGCTATTTTTTCCTCAAAATTTGCTTCTGTTTTTGTGAAGGCAAACTGTAAATGGTTTCTACAATGGCTATTTTTTGTTTTGTTTTTCAAGGTGGGGAGGGTCTCCATCTCGTGCAGGTTGACAATGCAATGGCTATTTTCATTGGTCAATGTGTTTGGCCATTCCAGGTGGTGTTGATGTGGTCTCTTGATGTCTTTCTTTTAGATGTGACTAACATTTACATCAGACCAAGTAGAGCAAGCAGGTCATTCTCTATATGTGAGTAGATCTCATGATCTCATTGAACAAGATGTAGGCCCTACAAGGTCTGTGGCATGACCTTTAAAGGTCGAATAGGAGAAACTAATAAATAAATTAAAGCATTTGAGGAGCTACTGAGGAAACACCATCAACACTAAAACCTGCCATAAAATAAGAGTAGCAGCAGTGTTCCTCAGAGCACGACATTAGGTAGGTATTGTCAAATGCAAAGAAACGACACATCTTCCCATTTTAGAACATGCTTATTAGAAGTACCCCAGACTACATTAATCATTTGCAGAATTTCCAGTTGGACCTACTGATTTTGGACTTGCCAGTCTCCTTGAAGTAGAAGCAAACCCCTTAAAACCTTCAGCTTTCTGTCTCCTCCTCCTCACCTTATCTCCCTCTCTACCTTCCTTTTCATCTTCTTCTTCCTTTTTCTTTCTCTTCTTTCCTCTCCTCCTGACTCATGTGGTCCTCCATGTCAATACAAGTTTCATTGGAGAACCCCAACTAATTCACATGTCATGATTCAAAGCTGTGATATTCATGTCCTTGTCTAATCTTCTGCCCCTTGAGTACAGGCAGGGTAAGTGTAGTTATTTATGTCCAAGAAATAGAATCTGGCAACTGTGTGTCACTTCTAAGATTGGGTTACAAAAATACTTAGTTGGTTTCCTCCCTCCCTCCCTCCTCTTTCCTTAACAGGCAGCAAAGAGTTAAGTCCTGCCACCCATCATGTGAGTGTCTGGCATGGTTCTCCCATGGTTGGACACAGCAAAAGCTCTAGTCAATCCTGACTGTAAGCCCTTTCTAAGACACCTGACCAGACTTCTGACTCCAGGATTCTGAGATCATGAATACTGTGAGTTTTGAGACACTAATTTTGGGTTTATTTACATAAATCTTAAATAATCAAAACAATGAATTTCCCCGATGAAGTTCTTAATGAACTTGTGTAGGAAACCAGGAGGTACTTACGGCACCCGCGTGAGATGTAAGGACACGCCAGAGCAGTCTTTGTGATTATCTGGAAACACACAAATGCATGGGGAGTGTGAGGATTTTAGAATGAAACAGATGTCAAATAAGTGTTGAATGGTTATAACATGAGGGTTAGAGGTTGTGTTGTCCTTTCAGAGTGCTTTCATCTGCCCTCATTTCATCGTCACTGCTACACAGGAGCAAAGACAAAACTCGTGCTCCCTAGAGGCTGTAGGTGGACACGGGCTCACTCAAACAGGTGACCACTTCTCTCTCTGCAGCCTCCTTATTGGGGAAACACTGGAAAATGTTGGTGAAATGAAAGGTGTGGTCCACAGGGCACCCAAGAAACTGGATTTTCTTCCTTCCTCAAGTGGATTCGGGAGGTCCTAGAGTCTACATCTCAGAGTTCTGTCAGAACCCCCTTGGCTGGTGCCTCACTATTTTTAATCATGTGACCTTTTTCAACACTGCAGAGACTTCTTAACATTTCTTCATTCCTTCTTTCTCTACCTCCCCAAAGTACAAATAAGTTACAGAATCAATACATCCATCCAGCTTATCTCTGTTGAACTTGCTGAGCTGTCAGGAGATTCACACCTTCTATTTCTGTGTAAGGGAAATTCTTCCAACTTCCTTCTATATGTGCTAAATATTTTGAAAAGTTTATGTTTCTAGTTTAAGATTTCATTTTCAGTGAATTATGGTGTGTATTCAAGATTGAGTTATACCAGAAACTAAAAAGCAAAGAACGTTAAATAACAATGGATAGAATGGGCTTTAAAAAGGATTTTGGGGGCCCAGCATGGTGGCCCATGACTTTAATCCCATTACTTGGAAGGCAGAGGTAGGAGAATTGCCATGAGTTCAAGGCCAACCTGAGACTACATAGTGAATTCCAGGTCAGCCTGGGCTAGAGTGAGACCTGACCTGGGGGGGGGGGGGAGAAGGATTTTTGTTAGCATAAGCAAAGGTAGCTTCATATAGAAATATATGCTAACAGGTAACTAATAAAATCCAATTTGTTTTATGTTAGCTAAGGTTTATAAAGAAAATATACAAATTATATTTAAAACTTGTTTAAAATACCAAAGATACTTCTGTGTAATAATTAAAATTTTAATTATATAAAGTATAATTAAAATATTTTATGCCTAACTTTTTTTTCATAATAATTTCAGGGAATTTTACCTTGAATCATAATTTTGAGTGAACTTTAAAGAATGAGAAAATAAACAATTATGTGAGTACTAAGCACAGGCTCACTCATCTTAATTTTTGCCTATGTTTTTATGAATGGGAAAGATAATTGATTATAATTCTTTATTTCATAAGAACACTTTTGAGGACAAGCTTTCTTAAATGTACTGCATGCATTTTCATAAATATGCCTGGTGTATTCTACTTTAAAAAATGATTAAATGATATCCTCACTGAGAAATATGTATCTCCACTGATGAAAAGGGAATGATGAAATCATACCATTCAGATCAGGTGAACTACAAAATTCCAGGGACTCACCTAATTAGCTTAGGTGACTGAAAGAAACATATTTTTTCATGTGCACAAAGTCCATTTGTCTTAAAAGGTTATGATGAAAAATGAAAACCTATTCATCTAATTACTACTTATGGAGAAATGAGCATCATGTGGGCACTGGGCTGGAACTGGAATACAGTGATAAAGAAAGGATATTTTCTGGTTTCTTGCCCCACAGTGCTTGTGCTTTCAAATGGAGACAGTGGAGTAGGAGAGATAGGGCAAAACAAATGACCAAATATAAAAACAAGCAAGGGTTACAAAGTGAACTCAATAGGACAGTGTGAGAGTGACGGGCAGCTGTTTATCTATAAAGATCAGAGATGGACCACATATGAACAAAGTCCTCAGTGAAATGGGGTCACCACAGTTCCTGGAGGTGGTGAATCTGCCAAGTAAAAACAAAAGTAAAGGGCTCTAGATCTAGATATGCTCGAGGGACAAGAGGATAAGATGTACAAGTACAGGAAATATAAGCTATTTGGTGGCTGCGAGGCTGGAAATTAAGTACATGCAGAGTGTTCAGAATCTAGGTTTTATTTTCCTGGTTATTAACCATGCCATGAGCAGAAGGATCATGTAAAGTGCCCACATAGCACAATCCATCACCTATACATTACTTTAATGTGAATGTCGGGATTCATAGCTTTGGTAGTTGTTTCAGTGTATTTGGAATAAAACCCAAGATTTGGAAAATCCTAGTCAAGCACTCTTCCACTGAAGGGCTTGGCTATTCCATTATATTTTCTATTCTAATTACATGATACTATAGGGGAATTTCCATCCTTTCCAGTGCACATCCAAGCACAAGTTCATTGTGCACTCTAAGTCTTTTCATTACATTTTTGCTTAAAAGAATCAAGTGAATTATAACTTGTTTTTACAATGCAAATTGGCTAATCATTCTGTATACTGACCTTTAAAAGTAGAATAAGAGAAACTAATAAATAAATTAAAACTTTTAAGGAACTACTGAAGAAACATCATTAACACCAAAATATGCCAGAAAATAAGAGCAGCAGAAGTGTTCCTCAGAGCACGACACTACGTAGGTATCGTCAAATGCAAAGAAATGACACATCTTCCTATTTCATCATGCTTATTACAAGTACCCAGATTAATTTTTCTAAGGAAAAGTACAAAATATAGTCAGAATCACTTTTTAAATTTTAAAGATATTTATAATCTTCTTATCAGAGTTGTTTCCAAAGTAAACCTCAGACATTTCTATATAATTGCTGTCTATTTGCTTCTCTCTTTCGAACTGTCAGAGATGAGTCAGTTTTGCCACACTACACAGCAAGGTCAGACCACTGTTTTTTTCTTTAACCACAGATATTTATTTTATTTTATTTAGTGTTTCTTTTTTAATTTTAATATATATATTTATTGACCATAATAAGTTACATTATTTAGTGGGCAAACAATGAGTTGTCATCCCCAATTCCCCAATGCCCCCCTCCCCATCCCCAATCAGCTGGATATCCTCCTCCTTGGGTTGTCTGGATCAGTCCTTGTAGCAGGGGACCATGGATATCCTAGTACTCAGCCCGGTCTTCCTGGCCCAAGTGTGTTGTTACTGAAGGGTGCCATGCCTCCGGATAGTCTCCCCCACCACGGCTCTCACAATCTTTCCGCCCCCTCTTCCGCTCAGTTCCCTGAGTCATGGTGGGTGAGTATTAAGGCTGCTTTAATGTTAACCACAGATATTTATAATCAACATGCCATATCATATTAGAAAGCCAGAGACATAATATGATATTAACAAACAGTCCAACATCAAGTAGACACAGAAGAGGTTGAACAGGTCCTGGAGACAAACACACTGATCTACACTTGTGTACTATGATGACTTACAGTGAAACTGCAGCTGTAATGACTGAGTCTTGTCTGAAAGAATGTAAATCTTGTGGCAGGTGTATGCATGAATACACATACAGTTAGAGTAAGACCTTCGCCTATTTCACGAAAAGCTCCAGAAATTTAAAAAAAAGTTTACAGAAGGAAATTAAAAAGCATATAGCTCAGAATTATACTCTATAGTTTCTGAGAAATGACTGAAGGAATTTGTTCTCATCAGATTTGTTTGGTCAATTTTGTACATTGTTTCAAAGAATTAACACATCGTGTGGTGTGTATATATATCTTAATGTTTAAATCATGTATAATCATACAGGATATTCATCATTATTTGTTCTTGAGTTGGTACAAATACAATTTTAACTTTAAAAATTGTTTTATTACATATGTGTATAAAATCATATTTTCTCTCATATATGAAATCTAGATTAAGCCACACACACACACAAGACATGAAAGCAGATGGGTGACTATTTGGGAAGAGGACCAGTGATGAGGGAAGAAGAGATGGAGGAAGTTATTAGGGTTGAATATGAGCAAATTACAATGACATATGTGTAGGAAAATCATACTGAAACCCACTGTTTTATACACTAGCTAATATGTATTAAAATTCACAATAAAATAATGCTAATCTTTAAGAAAATTTGTTTTATATAGTTGATATATAGCTGCTTAATACAATTCTAGTAGAAGTAACTTTGAAAGTTACTTAAAGTACTTCTAAAGCACATTTGTGTACATTTTAGGAATGACTGGCCTTTTGCTATTCATAGATTCAGTACTTCAAAATTGAACTCTATTTTTGTGAGTGATTCTGATCTCTTCTAGTATATTTTTCTACAGTCTGGCCTAAGTCCTAGTGAAGCAATCTGAACCCTAAACCACATGGTCTGAGGCAGATCTGCCCCTGTAGCAGGTGCCAATGTTGGTGAGAAGACATTTCATCTATAGCACTTGCCATCAAAATTACGACCTTGCGACTTGATCACACTCTTTAACCCAATGATGCATTACTCTCTTCACAACCTCTGCTGATCTCAGTTCTGATGCACTCGGAGACTTCATGTAGTTTTGCATATTTTACTGATGACTTGCAGTGTTCTCTGACTTTATCTGCCCTTCTGTTGTAATGTGGATGGGGCCACAAGATACGAGTCCTCATAAAATTCAATTCATTTCATTTCACTAGGCTATATATAACATTGGTTTCTGACAGGTAGCATCATAAAAATGGGAAGTACTTAAAAAGTTTACTACAACAAAGAAAATACATTGAATGCTAATGTGTTTCCACATAAAACTTAAAGAAAAGTGAAAGCAGACTTGATAGTTGAGCAGTGCACATAAAAGAAGTTCAGAATAAACAAAATCATACATATATATATATACACATATATATTTATAATTTATTTGAGAGAGATAAAGACAGAGAGAAACAGGCAGATATAGAGTGAGTATAGGCACACCAGGTCCTCCTGCCACCACAAACTACAGATGTGTGAGCCACTTTGTGCATCTAGCACAATAGGGGTGCTAGAAAATTGAACCTGAGCCTCAGAATTTGCAAGCAAGTACCTTTAACCATTGAGCCATCTCTCCAGCCACTCAAAATCATACATTGGTTGAGAAACTGGATGGAAAGCCAGTGGAAGAAAATGGAGATAAGAGAAGAAGGGATAGATGGAAAAGTTAATCCAGGGCATAAAAATTAAATGCCACTGCTTAAGACAAGATGGGAAGAATAGTGGGGCTGAAGATGTGGCTTAGCGGTTAAGGTGCTTGCCTGCAATGCAGAAGGACCTGAGTTTGATTCCCCAGTGCCCATGTTAAGCCAGATACACAAGAGGGTGCATATTTCTGGAGTTCATTTGCAGTGGCTGGAGGCCTTGCTGTGCCCATTCTCTCTCTCTCTCTCTCTCTCTCTCTCTCTCTCTCTCTCTCTCTCTCTCTCTCTCCCTCTCTCTCTCTCTCTCTTTCTCTCAAATAAATAAATAAAATATTTTTAAAAAGACGAGAAGAGTAGTGAATTAAAAACTAAAATGGTCTGAATTTGTAGCATTGAATTTTCATAAATGAAGGCAGGCAAAGAAGCAAACTGTTTCTCCAGTGCATATTTTTGTATAAATATTGTACAACTCCACATGCCAGTTCTGTTGGATGTGAAGTTTGCAATTTAACTTATTTTAACCATATAGACATTTGATGATAGTATAGTGCCTTAAAAGAATTAAAAAGGGGCTGGGAAGATGGCTCAGTTGTTAAAGGCACTTGCTTGGAAAAATCTCTTGAACAGAAGTTCAATTCCCCAGCAGCCACATAAAGCCCAAAGAGGATCTGTGATTCCAAAGTGTCTATGGCAATGAGAGGCAGAGGCAGGAGAATTTAAAGCTTGTGGCTAGCTAGTCTGGCAGTTCCTTCTTGCAGCAGAAAACCTTGGCTTTAAGAAGATGTAGCACAGATACCTGGAAGATGTTCTGGGACCTCCACCCATGTACCATGGCATGCAAACACACATACACACAATAAACTCATGAACAACCATTAGGTTTCAGTTCAAAACTCACTGAGTTCTTTCATTGCTTATGAGTATGATCTAGAGTTTAACATTTGGGAGATAATACTGGTGATCAATATCATAGCACAGAGAAACTAGTGTTCAATAAGATCCTGTATTTGCAGAAAAGAGAGTGAAACCATTTTTATGTGAAAAATGAAATGACTATGTTAGTCCACATTCATGCAAAAAAGTTATTCTTTTGAGGTATCTCCAAAGTGAACTATTTTCCTCACTGAGTTGGTCTCCAAGTTTATGCTCTCTCAAAGTTACACCAGTTGAACGAATATCTGACTTTTATAATAGCAATATTCTGTATTTACAGAGAACTGAACCCAAGACATTCATAGGAACAGGATGTTTCATGATTGTCTTTCTACTTCACTGAGGCATCCAGTGTAGCCTAATAGATTTCAAGATATGAACATGAAACTTTATTCACTGGATAGGTATCAGACGACACTGTGAGTGATATTTCATTATGCTACATTCCATTATATTGTCATATGTCATATGAAGCTTCATGAGTGCTGAATTATTAACACTAAGTAGAAAAGTAAAACGGATAATTTTAAAAAGAAACAAAATAAGTTTAATAATGCTTAAGGAGAATACTGTAACATAAGGCAGTACTGTGAAACTGGAGGCTGAGTGGTAAGACTTAACAGTAGGCAGGTAATGAATCAAGCAAGGATCTCCAGGCACTGGGTGAGACTTGAAAATAGCATCCTATCCCAATGCAATCCTGAA
Organism: Zapus hudsonius; assembly: GCA_004024765.1. Classification (NCBI taxonomy): domain Eukaryota; kingdom Metazoa; phylum Chordata; class Mammalia; order Rodentia; family Dipodidae; genus Zapus; species Zapus hudsonius. Next base: position 19,414 of record PVHP010001431.1, on the reverse strand, counting down.
CAAGATGAAAACTGGATGACCACTTCACAAGGGTCCCAGCTTTCCTTTTCTGAGAAATTGCTCTCCTTTGCTTAGGCAGAGATGTATAACCACAGCAAGGTGTTTCATCAAATATACAGACTTAATAGAATTCAGAATTGAAAGGGGCCCTGGAGATGATGAATTTCGACTCCTGCACTCTTACAGGCAGGGAAAAAGAGGCTCTTAGAGACTGAGCATTGCCCAAGTTACTCAGGTAACTTGTGACCAAATCTAATTCCACAATTTTAAAGTTTAATAAACATGTTTCTTGAAAATAGTTCTGTTTCTTAGTGACGTCCAAGCCATTTCCTATAAAGCTAAAAGAATCCAGCAAGCATGGATAAATGACTCGTGGTACTTAAAGATATCCACTTAAATAGGAAGTTCCATTCTCTTAATGGGAAGTGAATGCACTGGATATGATGTTATACATTCCAAACTATTTAGCTTGCTTTTCTAATAATAGCACATAATTCCTTCTTGGATCCATAGCTAAGTAGTGAAGTAAGCATGTGGAATAATGCATGATAATAACCGGTGGCATCTTAGGACCACAGAAGCCTGCTGCTCTCTTCTCACTTTCTCTCTAGAGATAACCTCTCCACTCCATGAGCTCATCTTTCCTGGTTGTTTCCTGCTTCAATGAGAGAACAGGTCAACCATTGATCCTGAGGGAACCCGTCTATTGTTATAAACTATATCCCACTAATTGGAAAAGTCCTGCAGGAAGACAGCATAGAGTGGATTACAATTCCCTATGCTCTATTAGGAAGGCAAAAGTAAGACAGGAAGCACATCCATTTCCTACAATCCTAAGGTAGTTTGGATAATGGATTCTTTCCTGATGGAGCTGCTGAAAAAGCATGACTTGGAACACTGACAAGAGTTAGAGGAACAGAGAAGTGACATCCTTAACAATAAGTTGTTTCAGAAACCACGGAAGCAAATAGCTCTGACCTGGATCATGGCTTTCTACCCTCCCTCTCCAGTATATAAAAAATTCTTTTCCCTGCAGTCTCCCTTTCTTGAACACAAATAAAAATGGCTCAAAGATAATTGTGTAATAACATGTGCACAGATATTCTAATAATTACTTGACTGTTGTGCTGTCTTCATCTTTACCTTATGGTTCTTTGTTCTAAATTACTAGCATTAAATTAATGGGACAGATGATGTTTTGCTGAGACAAAAAACATGGCTCCCAAGGTGATAAAGAGTAGGAGATTATCTGGGAATTAATTTCTAAAGTCAAGGAAAATTTCATATAATTAAAATTACTTTAAAAATCCCTCATGAGAATGAACAGCGAGGTCTCTTAATAGACCCAAGATAGTTCATTTTCTTGGCATGGGATCAGATTGCTGTCAATTGGACCATAAGTTAAAAAAAATTTCTGTAACACTAAACCGTATTGTTATAAGAAAAGGATATTTCTGTACAACTGAAACCCTGCTGCAGAGTCCTGAACTCACGCACCAGAGGCAAACAGGAAATAAATCCAACTGAGAAAACAGCAGATTCATTTTTTTGTGCTTACTCGAGGGCAGAGGCATGCTGAGAGAAGCCTTGTTTTTAAAGAAGTTAAAAAAGGATTGTAATTGGATGAAAGTCATTTGCCCAATACTCAGAGGGATAAAAAGGTGATTATCCAAACGAATGAGAAAATACATACATGTAAGTCTTTTTTATTAGTGATTTATCCAAAATTAATCTGAATCACAAATTTCTCCTAGAGAATTACTAGATCCTTGAAAGCATCTTGTCAAAGTATCAGGGATCTCCACTTCCAGATCAAACAGTCTCCATTCATAAAGCACTGACACCTTGAGTCGCCATGGCGAATGTGTATCTGCTTAGAAAAATATAACTGAACCAGGGGCATTGTTAACACATGGCCTGAGTTACGCAGAAGTTTTCCTGGAGGCTGCTGAAAGCTGGCTGAGCAGACAGGCTTCAGTGCTAAATAAACCAGCACTATTAAAAAAAAAGCTTCAAAAAAAAAAAAAAAGAATTTCTATTGAAGTTATTACTGCAGTGAGTTAGCCTCTTTTGATTTTTGTATTCGCTGCCATGGGACTAGAAATTACTAGCTTCCATTTGCCTCGTGGCAAGGAAGAGAAAAATGTATTTATCCATCCTTCAAGAAGACGGCTTTCCCAAATGATGGCCTGCGTTCCCAGAGGAGATCAAATGGAAGGCAAGCAACATGGACTTTATAATGGTTGTGTGAGCAGAGGCTGTTATGGCAGGCCCAGGGCCCCATGCTCCCCACTTTCACCCTTTAAAGCAACAAAATGAATCTTTAGCACTGTTTACAATTTACACTATTTCTTCTCTCATAAACCTGCTCCAGAGTCACAGATCAAGGAAGTAAAGTAAAAAGAGACCCCCACCAATGATAGATAAACAATATTTTTTTCTAAGTATGGTACTAAATTTCACATGTGTTGATATTTGAACTTATAATAGAACTATAGAATGCGGGGAAGCAGATCAGAAAGTACAGGTCCAGGAATTAAAAAAGAAAAACAAAACTCTCTTGACAATGTTACATTTGACAATGTACATACTAAACTTGAACAGTTGTCTTCAAGAAACTGTCCTTTGCTAACACCAGACACATCCAAATCAGCTTGTCCACAAGCTTCATGAGTTTTGATGGATGGTTTTAAATATAATGCAAAGGAATATTTATTTTTAATTTCCTTTTTCTCCTAGCCAAAAATATCCTATCAATCACTTTTCACTTCCTTATCTCTATTTTACTATGTCATAAATTTTAAAGAGCATTCAGAATTTTTTTTTCAATTCCCAACTATTGTGTGTCCTTTCCATTGAGGCCAGAATGTTCAAGCAAACATTCCAGGAAACAGGGAGAAAGTACTGAATATAAGAATCCATGCAAAGTAAAGGAACTTGAGCGTGAATGAAGGAAATCACTTACATACAACTCGAGACATAAAACTGAAAATGTGCTTCTCATATAGAATGCTTGCTTTATTTTGAACAACCTTGGTGTTATTTTAATAGTATATGTCTTAGTCAGCCACATGCCGCTGGGATAAATCTTCAAACCAGGCACAGTTTTTTGGATGAAAGGATTTATTTGTAGCTATAGATACAGGGGAAGTTCCAGAATGCAAAGAGGCTGTTCCCCTTTCACAGGTCCAAGCAGAGAGAGAAACCTATCATCATCATCATACACATGGAACAGCAAACAGGCAGGAGGGCCAGGAGAGAATTTCTTCTCCTTTATATAAACTTAGGGTGGGGTCTAACAACCCTTTCCCAGACCTAATGGCTTCCTGAGTCTCTGGAATTTCCTTCCTGCACTCCCCACACAGGAAAGGATGTTTACTTCTATCTTCTTTAAGCTTCTTTACATTCTGACCCTTGCTGAGAGGCTGCCTTCCTATAAACATCCTCAGAGACCCACCCAAGATAATTAAAAAGATCAAGTTGACAACAAAACCCAACATCACAGTATATAAACAAGGTTTATTTTTCACAGTCTCTGCAATTTTCACCTGTTTTATGCAACAATGTGTTGTTTTGTTTTTGTTTAGCACCTACATGCTAATGAATGAAAACAAATGTAAAAAAGGCTAGGAAACTGCCAGTCAAACAAACCAAGCCACCTTGTTTTGAAAACAGCAAGTTTTATGTTCTCCAACTACTGTAATTTTATTGGGAAGTTTTAAACTCAAACCAGAATTAGTAGCAACAAACTTTTTAGGTAAAAATGATTGAACTTGAATAACTGCTTTCTTAAAGCAATGTAAAAGGTTGGTTAGCGCCTACTGATAATGACACACGGGGAAGAGCTCTGAGCCCCCTTCCCAACCAGGCCTCAGCAAGCCTCCTTTGCTTTCAAGATGCTCTCCCAGAACTCCTGGTTAAATTCAGCCCACAAGGTGATAAACTCCCCGATTTGAGCAGGAAACAAAAACTAATCTGAGCTCATTGGATTTTTAAGCAGGACTAGGGTAGTGGCTGTACTTTTAACCCAATTATCTTTATCAACGTAAAATACCATTTTGTATTGTTTTGGTTCTTCGGTGAAAAAAAATCAAAACCATAAAAGTTACATATAAGTAGGTATTCACATAGTCTTTGGTATTAGGGAATGTACTTTGGACATATAGCTCATCTATGTGATTTATATTAACTTACAGTCATCTAATTTGTAATGGGGTACAAAATTAACATAACATTTGTAAAGCATTTCTAGATTCACAGTACTACATAAATATTATTATTATTATATTCATGGAAAATATTGAAACTGCTCACTGATATAGATTACTCAAGTTTCCTTATCTGTTCAGCAAGTCTTTCTATTTCAAGATAAATTATCAGTGCAGACAGGTGGGTGAATTCTGAACAGATTTTACTTTGCTTTCAGTAAAGCAAAGAAAGGAGCCTAGAAAAGCATGCAGGAGAGCTAGCCTTAGATGAAAGACTCTTGCAACTTCCAAAGATAGGGAAAAGAGGAATTAAAATGCCATGAGAAGCATTGGAGAGCTGTGAAAGGTTTCCAGGTCAATGTGAACAGTGAATCAATGGAAGAAACAGAGGTCACAGGGTCTCTTCCAGGCTCAGGGAAGGTTCAATTTTACTTTGCAAACAGAATATTCTGTAAATGTCATTAAATATTATTATTTGAAATATTTTCATTCAATGCTTTTGTAAGTCATATGCATTCTTATGATGTCTTTTCCGTCTTACAGGTGAAGCAGTCAGCTCGCCAGAGCTGGAAAAAGAATAAGGAGTGGTCAATGGAAAACAGAATGTTGCTTTCCCAGAACAAGCACATAATGGCCATGAAGAGAGCAGAGGGCCATGGGAGTCAGAAGTCTGATGGAGTATGTATGGTCAGTGCAACAGAAGGTCATGGTTAGTGCAGTGAGGGCCTTGAGTTAGCATTCTTTTTTTCCCCCAAGGTAGGGTCTCACTTTAGCCCAGGCTGACCTGCAATTCACTCTGTAGTCTCAGGCTGACTTCAAACTCAGAGATCCTCCTACCTCGGCCTCTCCCAAGTGCAGGGATTAAAGCTGTGTACCACCACACCTCACATGAGTTAGCATTCTTTTCTTTAAAAAAAATTTGAGGGAGGAGGAAGAAGAAAGAGAGAGAGACAGAGAGACAGAGAGAGAGAGAGAGAGAATGAATATACCAGAGACTCATGCCACTGTAAATTTTGTGCATCTGGATTTACAGTGATACTTGTGTAATTAAACCCTAGTTATTAAGCTTTGCAAACAAGTCCCTTCGACCACTGAACAATCTCTCCACCCCTGAATTAGAATTCTTAAAACTGAACTGCATTCTTTAATTTTTGTATGACTCAATGGACAATGAGCTGTGTTTCTCCTACTAATTACTTTTAGTTTAAAAAAATCAACAATATTTCCTATTAATTTAAATGGAATTAGGTGATGACTATTATTTTCAAACTCTGACCAGCTTGAAAAAAGTTCATAATTATGAGTGATTAAAAAAGCCTGACTTGCAAAGAGAGATGAATGAAGTCAAAGCAGGGACTTTCTTTAAGAAACTACAAGTAGATACTAAATATGAAAATCTTTTAGGAAAGATTCCCCCTCCAGAAAAAGAGACATCACTTAAGTTAAATACTATATTGTTCAATGCCAAACTGCTTTTGGTAAAAGTCCATGTATTAAGAGATAGTGAAACTTGAGAATACAGCCTTAAAAGTTGGAGTGTTTTACATAAGTTCTTATAACTAAGTAAATAGGAGTGTGATGCCTGGTGCTTAATGGATGTGCTTAGGTATTAAAGTAAACAGGTGTCCAATAGAATGCATGAGATGAATGAGGATAATTTAGTCTTCCATAATGAGGATGATTATCAAAGTGGAAAAGCGGGGAGCCAGTGAATCAGAAGCTCACATTTATACAAAGAGACAGGCAAGAGTAGTACGGTGGGATAATGGGCTGCTTTGGATCATTTCGGAGGTACTGAATAGTCTTAAATCATCCATGTGACTCCCATCAAGCTGCTTGTGTACAATGAGGGCTAGAGAAAAACAGGAAGAACACCCGATGACGAGATTCAAAATCAGTGGCATGATGGAGGAGTCTGATTTAGTAATGTCCCTACAGAGTTGGAATAGAATACCACACACAGCGGAATAAAAAGGCACAAATGAGATGAGGTAAAGCTCACTGATCTTTATGCATAGTCCCCCTACTGTACAAGAGTTCATGCCACCAGTTGATTATTGCTTGGAGGACTGTTAAAAACATCAGGTGCCTGTCTTAGTGCATGAACTTTGACATATATGCAAACTAAATATCCAACATAAATTATTTTGGTTTTAATAGCATGGACTAGTCAATAGCACTATAGGTGATTTGTATAACCTTAGAGCATGGATTTTCAATTGTGGGAGGTGGTAGGGCTAGGTGATCCCTTCTCATCTTATGATCTCTTTGCATTTGAAATGCAGCCTCTGCATTTCAAACCAAGCAGTTAAAAACGAGCACATACACAGCACATGTGATCTAGTGTTAGTCTTTTCTTTCCATAAAAAGTGAGTTTCTACTTTGACGAAGCATTCTTGGACTGTATTTCAACCTCATTCTTTCATCTGGAAAGACCTAAGGAGCTAGGGGATTTTGTGCAGGTAGAATGTTACTTCCTTGTCAATCATTTTTCTCTGAAAGATCATTTCATGGTCCTTCCCCAAGCCCCAGGTACTCTCTGCTACTGCAAATAGTTCACTTAACAGTTTCATTATGGAGGGATGTAAGTTACTTTAATAATCCTTCCAAAAGGCTTGCGTTGATCATGTGTGAAGAAAGAACATTTATGCACTTGTACATGAGTGACTGGGGAAGTTGATCGCCAAGTCACATATGCACAGTAAGTGACTTCAAGAACAGCATCTTCAAAGGCACTGGCCAAGTTTTGCATAAGCAGTAAGAATAAAATTAAATTCTTTTTCAAACTTCTAAGTAAAAGCAAGTGCAAGAATAACCAGATAGTAATTGAATATCTTTTCTTTCAATGTTCTCTTTTTCTTAAGAGAATTGAGATTTAATTAAATATATTTTGGTAAATGCAAATGATTCTGTACATGTCCCAATCCTCAAAAGATTGCCCTAACATACCTGTAGTACAGGGGAAAAAATGTAAGGCCTACTTCAATCCTTACTAGTAGTAATATTTGAGTACCAGTTGTCAAAGTTTAGTTTGCATAAAAGTCAATCAGTGAACTCATTAAAATTTCAGAATCCTGAATCTATATACACAAGCTCTCTGAAAATATATGCACATATATGGACATATGTGTATTATGGTTTGTATTTATGTAGCGCACAATTCATGAAAGTTGCTAAAATATACAGTATTGTGTTTTTTTTAATTTCAGATAAGCAGTTGAATCTCATTTTTCCCTTGATTTTTGCTGAATTTTTTTCATAACTTGCCTAATGGCTATAAATAGCCAGTAACTGTCCTCACCAGAATGTTTACCAGAATGTTAACCAGATTTTCATTTCTTGAAACATAAAGGTATACTTTGAACTTGTATTTGCTCTTCAGTGATTGTTAGCAAAATTTTTGCTGGGCTAGGGTTAGGGAGGCCAGGATACTATTTAACTGTCTTAGTCACAATCGCCTTCATTTCTAATATTTCCTATCATTTTATTTCATTAACAACAACAATGGAACAAAAAATGTGTCCAAGATTGACTAGAATTTGTCAATTTCCATGGTGTAAAAGTTCACAGAATGGCTGACTTCACATCTCCAACAGGGCATCACTGAACACTGAATATGGAAGTAATGATCTCCTAGGCAGCATTTTGTAGTATTTCTGCCACATGGAAATAACAGACATAATTGCTTTCAAGTATAGTGATAACAGAAAAAACATAGGAACAAAAAGGAAATGATAATTTTCAGTGTTTAATCCTTTTTAAAAATTAAGGTTATAGTTAATCTCACAAAATATTAGCATATTACCTTCTGATTCTTGTAAGTCTTTATGAGCCTCCTCCTGAGCAGGCAATGTAGCCTATGCCCTCATTCTGTGTGTGCATCTAGGTTTAGTTTGAACAGACAATTTTATTTTCCCCAAGGGAGTCTGGTGTAAGTAGTCAGATCAGATGTTCAGAAACTGGAATTTAGACTTCAGAGGCATCTTGATCTGTACTTTAGAGGTAAGTCTATTCAGGCCTTCCAATTAATTCTCATCTCTTTAACGAGATCTTCTGAGGGATTCTTTTGTTTAAAAAAAAGCACAGAAAGAGTTCAGATAAACATACGAGGAGTGCTTATTCACTGTGAATGGCAAATAGTAAAATCCGTTTTGCAGTTTGGTGGAATCTGTTAAGGTTTAAATGCCCATGGCTCAAAACTAGTATTTGTAGATATACTTGCCACTAAATAATAATATATGGTTATAAAGACCATTAATCTACATGAAAAATTAAAGTGCACTCACTGCTTTAATAACAAACATAAAACCAGAAAACTCTAAAAGAGAGGATACATAAATTATTCTATGTGGCATAGCTTGAATTGGGTGCTCCCCATAAACTCATGTGTTTTGAATGCTTGTTCCCCAGCTGATGGCAAATTGGGAGGTAGAGCCTTCCGGGAGGAGGTGTGTTGTTGGAGGCAGGTTTAGGGGTGTTATAACCAGCTGCCACTTGCCAGAGCTCAGCTCACTTTCCTGCTACTATTTTCTATGTGCTGGGGCAGAAGTGATGTTCAGCCTCTGCTCATGCCATGCTTTCTCCAGCCATCATGAAACTTCTCCTGGAGACTGTAAACCAAGCCCCCCCCCAAAAAAAAAGAGAAAAGAAAGTACATATATATTTGTCTAAGCTTCCAGAGCACAAAAACATTAAGACAAGCATAAGCAGAGCCGATGATATGTTAGTTATTTGGGGATAATATTGGGAGTGCTTAGCGAGGAAGAAATATGGGATTTAAGAAGGAAAGATAAGTAGTTTCCTCAGTAGTGAAGGTGTTGTGAGAGGTTTTTGAATTTTTTTTCATGTCTTTCTGTATTTCCCCCCCAAAAAAAATTTTTAGGAAAAGTTCAGGACAGAAGATATATTTTATGGAAAACTATGCAAATATACCCACCCTCCTCAAATCCTTCATGGAATTTTTAACTGAAGACATAGGATATAGGTTTCCTGATATAAGCATTGAAAATTTTGCAATTCTTAATATTTTTGAATGTGTGGTGTGCATATGCTTGTGTGGGGGGTGCACATGCATGTGTGTGCAGTGTGTGTGAAGTGTGTGTGTATGTGTGTGCATGTTTGCATGTGCACGTGTGAACATGCAGTGTGTGCATGTATGTGTGCGTTCAGTGTGTGTGTGCAGTGTACGTGTGCATGTGTTGCAGTGTTTGTGTGCATGTGTGCATGTGTATGTGTGTGCAGTGTGTGCATGCATATGTGCACATGCAGTTTTTCATGCATGTGTGTGCATGCATATGTGTGCATGCAGGTTTTGTGTGCATGTGTGTGCGTGCAGTGTGTGTGTGCATATGTGTGCTTATATGTGTGTGCATGTGTACGTGCATGCATGTGTGCACGTGCATGTGTGTGCATGCGTATGGAGGCCAGAAGTTGACTTTGGTTGCCTTCATTTATCAGTCGCCATCGAATTTTGAGTCAAGGTCTTTCTTGATAACCCCAAAGCTCACCTACTCAGATAGACAAGCTAGCTGTCAAGCCCCAGACATCCTCCTGCCTCTGCCACCCCTGCACTGGAATTACAACGTGAGCCATTATGCCCAACATTTTAAACAAGTGCCAGGGATCTGAACTAAGATCATCATGCTTGTGTGGCAAGCATTTTACCTACTAGACCAGCTTCCTCAGCTCACAATTCCTCAATATTTAAAGCTTTGAAAATCAGAAAAGGCAACTGCAGAGGGAAGAAATGACACATAGCACATGTATAGCAAAGACATAGAGAAGGGGAAATGAGGAAAGTGCACCCTTCCTGAATACACATTTCTTTGTCTGTTGGGGATGAGGCTGGTGTAAGCAGGGCTGCTGTTCTTGGAATGAAGAACCTGGTGGCATTATTGTGGGAGGGGATTAGGTAGGATTGGGCATGAGAGGTCCCATGTGAGCAATGGCAAGCAGGTGCCAACCATGTCTTGCTTTCAGTGTAGAGCCTCCCTTGGTTTTCAGAAATCTCAGCTGAGGATGGCAGAGGGTCAGTAGCACAGCAATTCTAAACGAGATTCTTAAGCAAGAAAAGTAATCCAAATTATCTGAAATGCCTGGGTTTAAACACTCCCACGAGCACTCACTTAGCAGAGGAATGAGTATAGGCAGGTTTACTGTATCTTGCTGGAAAGGATACAGGAGGAATCGGCTTGTAGAGACTCAGTGGCTGAAGAAGCAATGGGGAGCAATCTTTCATCCAATTTCCCACTCACTTTGCCATCAGGTATCAGGGAGGCAGGAGCACTCGAACGCTCACACTCAATCAGAACAGTCTGCTTTAAGCTTGAATGAAATCATTTAAGTGCAGCTGCCCTTCCACTGATCTCTGCTCTCTTTTGTCCAGAAATGCATTAGCTGGGGATTTTTTTTCTTTTGTTCACCATTTCAAAGTCTTTCTCAATAGCTGTCTGGTAGTAGCTTTGTAAGAGCTGGGATGCAGCTCTGATGGAATCAGAATTCCCCTGGAATCTTCCTTGCTTTTCCTGATATCACCAGTACCATTCCTGCATGCTGGCTCAACTTCCTGTCCCTTAGGTGCAGCCAAGCAGGAACATCTTGTGTGCATATGCATGAGGGTGCCTGCATACTCTTCTTCCAGGATCATCCGACTTTTGGGAACTCAGTGATGCAGAAGGTGCACCTAATGGATACTTCTTAAGGTGGAATAAAGCCAGAGAATGAGGGTGCGTCAAATCTGAAGGCCACCAAGTGTGGGTACAAGGGTTCCCATGACTTTCTACAAACAGTACCCCACAAGAGCTCCAAGTCAGTTCACTCTAAATTCACAAAACTCTAAAAGAAACTTAAGTATCCAGATTCTAAATCTAAAGCATAAATTTAGAACAAGGGATAGAAAAATATGTCTGGCGGCTTAAACATCTTCTAAACTAGGCGTAATCCTGACTGCTTTTCGCTGTCCCCTCTCCCTGCACTTCATGTGTACTGGATCATATCACACGACTATCACTTTCTTTGAACTTACCCCCATGGTACAGTAAGCATATGAGGACACACTTGTCCTAGCTCATCTCTGCCTCCATGTAGCATACTGCCTGAACGAAAGTAAGAAGATACGGTAGGTAACCCGAGAACAAATGAAAATGCAGAAAACACAGAAAAGCATTTAGGAAGCAATAAGCACAATCACATGGACAAAGTATATGCACTCTGAAAAAAATTAAAGAGAGCATTTCACAAGACTGAGTATTCAGTAACATGTTCCAAAGATCACAAAGAAACACGGGGAAGGACAAAGAAGATTTTGAGTGAACACATTGTCAGTGTGCTCCACATCAGCCAACATCTAGTGGGCAAGTCACACATACCATCCAATTCAACTTCAGAGAAAATGGAATGTGGTAAATGAGGACTTTTATCAAAGGGATTTAATGTTACAGTACAAAAACCTTAGAGCTGGAAAATGACGCTACTGAACATGATCATTCCCTAAGGTTTCTACCTGAGATTTTATGATTTGATTTTACTGAACTCATTCCAGAAATTTAGAGTCTAGACTTCTTAGCACTCCCATGATGGAGTGGAAAATAGCATCTCTAGGTCTGATTCATCTGATTTATAATGTCAGTATTCACAACCTACTTGAATCTCTGGAGTATTCTCCCAGGAACACGCTAAAATGGATAAATTGCAAGTGGAGTTTGATGGCTGCGATGAAGGTGTGGAAGCCAGGGATGTGTCTGTGTGTGGGGTCACTGATTATACCTTACAGTTTTTCTAATGCACGCCAAGAGCCAAGAGCCTAATGACAGTGGGTGGATGGTATCTTGGAAATTTTGCCAACATACACAATAGGTTTATACACTTGAGAGGAGATCCTGACCTTCATTCTAAGAATATCACTTTTAACTTTCCTTGGAGAGTACCTGGGATTACCAATTTGAGAAGCATGTTATTGTGGGAAACTAGAGGCTAAGGCCAGACATTCTAGAAAGAAGAAGGCGATTTTTATAAGTTTTCCCTGGGCCAAAAAAAGTATAGAAAAAAATCAATAACATTCTGCAAAAGTCTCAAAGAATGTTCTCTTCAGAATAAAACTTGGTTGAAAACAATTTGGTCTGTCCCTCCCCAAAGGTGAATTTTGTGGACTTGAGGGATGGAGCAGACAGAATCTTGAGAGCTCACTCTTCTCTTTTCCTTGGGCTCACGGGCTTGGTCTTCACCCTTTGTACAGTTGAACTGTAAATGGTGAAAAAGTGCTTTGGACAACAGAAAACACAGCCTAACTGGGAAACTTCTGGCAACATGGCAGACATGAACACAGTTTTGTGTCTAAACATAAGAAGGTACAACACTCTTCAAAAGTAGCCAATATCCTTCTTTAAAAACAAAAATTATGAACTGCTGTGTCCAAAGGTTGTTTTCAGGGGATCACAACGATCACAAGTAACATTTACTGAGTACTTAGTAAGTAACTGTGAACCTTCATGAGCCCATTTTATAAGGAGGGGGGCAATGAGCTCCTTGGAAAAATGGCACCTGCTAGTCGGGGTAGAGCTGTATGCTCCGTCTCTAGGCAGCGTCCACAAACAGTATGCCTTCTATTACCCAGCACACACACTGTCCTTTTTGCTGCTTCCTGGCCGGAAGGTCAGTCTGCCAGTGCCAGCACACGCCTGAGGCTGTTGTTGTAATGGCATTTAATAAAGTTGACTGTTTCTAAATGGCAACCTCAAAGATTCACATTCTGGGGCTGGAGAAATGGCTCAGTGGTTAAGTTGCTTGCCTGCAAAGCCTAAGGACCTTGGTTTGATTCCTCAGTACCCACATAAAGCCAGATGCACAAGGTGGCGAATGTGTTTGGAGTTTGTTTGCAGTGACTAAAGGCCCTGGTGTGCCTATGCGCTCTCTCTCTCTCTCTCTCTCTCTCTCTCTCTCTCTCTCTCTCATCTATCTATCTATCTATCTATCTATCTATCTATCTATCTATCTATCTATCATCTCTATGTCTCTCATAAATAAATAAAGATTCACATTCTCTGCAATTTCTAAAATAAACCAGACTGTTTGGATTTGGGACAGCGAACCTTGTTCTGTGCTCCAGCCTCCATGGGATTCTCATTTCTCATTAGTCTGTATGCTGGTTTCTGTGAAATTTTAATTTGTAAATAATTAAGAAGCCTACATTTAATAAATCATTCTGGTTTTCTTGTCTCCCCACCCCTATCCTGGCCCCTTCTGGCCTCTCGCATGACAGGGTTAGTGACTTTTCTGTGAGCTCAAGCATAGGACTGAGAGGAATTATGAAAAGAAAATCTGATTGGAATGTTTTCTGAGGCCGTGCTTTCAGAATCCATCCCTGTTGGGGACTTTATGGACTAGTCCCTCTCTTTCCCATCCTTTGGACTTTTTTGCCCTGTCTTCCTTTGGACACTTTAGTAAAACCAAATAACCAAGAGCTGGCTGTTGGGCCTGGGAGGCTGCCTCCTCTAGTGCCGCTGCACAGGCTTTCCACCTCAGTTTGGAATGTCTCCCGCATGTCTCTGCATAAATGGCATCTCCTGAGCACCCTTCTAAGGCACCATCCCCCAAACCACCTCTCTTGCCTTCTGGGTAGATCTGTGTGTTCCTGTCTCCTTGCAGCCTTCAAACACTATGCCCTTCTGTGATTGCCCATAAACACTCTCCTTTAGGTGGCCTCCTGGCAGGAAGGTTAACATGCCCAGAGCCAACAGCACAGGCTTGAGGCTGGGGCTGACATGGCATTTAATAAAGCTGACTGTCTTTAAATGACATGTTTACAGCTTCCCATCCAGTGCAATTTCCAAAACAAACAGAATAAGACAAGCATTTCATGTAATCTCAGAGAAGTCGCAGCCAATCTTCCTACTAATAGAGATCACGGTCCTTCACGATTGCTGGCTTCAGGTTGTTCTCTCAGATTCTTTATCCCATTCCCATCAGTTCAAGAAGTTGTTTTACCTTCTCCATGGGAACTCTATTTAAGAAAAAAGTCCTAGGTTTCACCTTCTCTAAGATACAGTGGGAGTGGAAAAACTGCTTACTCACTTAAGCCACATATCTTCCCACTTTTCAGAAGACAGTAATTTTCTAAGAGTGTTATACTGTTTCTGATTTACAATTCGTATACATACAAAAAAATCACTCCTAGGTTTTCAGCCACCAAGTTCAACTCTTTATTGTCATAGGTGCCACAGTAGTGATATAATCTATGCATGCATGTGTATGTGTGTATCTATTTGTATGTATAGTATATGTACATATAGAACACACATGTATGTAATGCATTTAATAATTATAAGGCATTATTATTCTCCACTTTTAATTATAGAGACAACTATGAGGTTGCAACACAGCACCTATTTCAAGTATAAATAGCTTCTATAGTAAACAGGGCAGGCACAAATTCATGTTAACTCTTTTTTATCATGAGGGAGTAAGTGGGAATGAAATACCCTAACAGGCAGATAATACAGGGGTGACACAGTGCTTCTACTTGAGGAAAAATATATTGTTAAGGCAATGTTAACACTTGAATGCCATGCTTTCTGGCTCATCTTCTCTTTCCCATTTTTTTCTTCCTTACCACTGCAAGAGCATATATATATATTGTGTGTGTATGTGTGTGTATGGTTTGCAGTAAATTTTATTTGTTATTATTTTTGATGTGTTATTAATTCAACCAGTCCCCTATTAATGGCTACTTGTTGATGCTTCAGTTTTTCATGTTAGTAGTTTTAATGGTACAATATAACTGGGTAGGTAGCTAATTCTTAAAACATAGTCTCTGTCTTTAGAACAAAAGCCCCAAAACTTAATATCATATATTAACTGTGTATGCAATGGGAAAGCTACTTTATAAAACACTACACAAATGTATGAAGCCTCCCAAACTCTGCCAGATTCACCCAAAATCTAGTAGTCCTGAGTTTATAATTCAGTTCCTGCCCATCCCTAATTTAATACATGCAAAAGTATATTTCATTATTTTGCTGGCATTTGATATCTTCTTTTTGGTTTATTAAGTAGTTTATACCAAGCAGAGCTAAAGGGACAAGATGATATCTACTTATATTAATAAAAACTTTCTTTTATCCATGGGTCTGCATATGCATGTTCATACGTTCATGGGCACATGTATGTAGAGGTGCATATGCACTTTTGTGTACCTGTGCACCAAAGCCAGAGAACAACCTTTGGTGTTATTCTCAGGAACATCACCCACTTCTTTTTGAGATAAGGTCTCTCATTGCCTTGGAGGTCAGCAATTAGGTTGGACTTGCTGGCCAGCTAGCTTCAGGGAGTTGCTGATTTATGCCTTCCCAGTGCACCATCATGCCTGGTTTTTATTTTTCATTTTATTTTAACAATTTTATATATGCATGGAATGTGTTTTGACCTTATTCACCCCTATTTCCCTCTCTTATATCCCTCACATTATAACCCTTCTTCTACCCAATTAATTCCCTTTCTATTACTGGGTCTTTGTTTGTGTCCCACTGAGTTAAATTAGGATTGCTTGTATGAGCATGTCTGGGAGGTTATTTAGTGGAGAATGGGCAACTTACCAGTGGCTACATGGCTGATGAATATGCCTCCTCGTGCCTCAAAAACTATTAACTGACAATATTTACATGGGAGGCAGTGGGCTCTTGTGAGTCCCTCCATCTATGATGGAGTGTTGACAATGTCCATATTTCTATGTGAGAACTGGGAACCAATTCAGGTCCTCATGCTTGCCTTCTTCATGCATGCAAGGCAGGCATTTTACTCATGGAACTATCTCTTCAGGCTGAGAGGTTATTTTTTTCATTTTTGAAATGGTAATAAGCTCTTTGACTTTTCATGCCAATATTATTACTTCCTTATATGCAGCTTCCTTTGGAAAAACTGTTCTCAAAGAGAAACTGGAAAGTTTTTACATAAAGTTTCTCAACTATCTATTACCATAGAGAATAATTATTTGTTCATATGTTAAAGTATCAGAACTTTGTTATGCTAAGATTAAACACAAATTTTTAAAAGTAAATTAACTCAACAGTAAGAAATTCAATTCTAATATTAATATAGTTTTCTAGTATTAGTACAGACCATCCATTTTTCTAAAATGAGCTACAAAAACCAAGAGGTGTTAGGCTGCAGCCTGGAGTCTCTTGGAATGATGGAGACTCTGGTTTGTGAGTGTGTGTAGGGATGCTTGGCTGCTTTTGTCGTGGTACTCAGGAAAGGCTTTCTTGCCATTTTCAAACAAAAAATAATTTTCTCAGTGTTTCAAAAGTCAGCAGTTTTATCATCTGCCTGTTCCACTGATACCAACATGGTGAGTTTTAGAGCAGATTTCTGGTTTTGTTCCTCAAAAAACAAACAAAACAAAACATTTATTCCTTTGTTTGCAACAAACCTTGCACTAGATGGTGAATAACTTCAGATTAGATTTTCATACAAAATGATGGCTGCATGTTTATAATTCCAGACATTAAAAAACATAAATGCAATTTTTATTTGGAAGTTAGGTTCATAGGTGGGTCTGTAGGTGCATGTTTAACTGTTAATATATTTAACTCTTGTAGTTATTATGTTTTCAGTTTTATATAAATATTCCTTTCAGATTTTAAGAACCATAGTAGGGGAGAACACACAGAGCTGTCACCCCCCCCTCTTGTCAACAACACACAGAGAAGTGAAAAAAAAACTGGCTACCTCTCATACAATCCATAACCCCCTATGCCATGGACCGGTCCAGCAATCCCACTGAGGAGAGCCCCCAGGGGTTTGGGGACAGGGAGGAGGGAAATGGGGGTACGATCACAAGAGTTGCTCATACAATGTATCCAATTATTGACAATAAATATGGAAAAATATTCCTTTCAACACATTTCCCCCCAGGGGAAGACTATTTACTTTGCTAGCTCTGAGGGATGAGAATCTATGGACCCTGTCCAGCACACAGGGATCTGTCAGAAATGGCTCCAGAGTGTATATCATAGAAACAGACTGACATCTGCTTTTAGACTTTGCTACTGATTCAAAATTGAATATATTCTAACAAGAAAATCTATCAGGCCAGTCAGATAAAATATAATATTAAATGAGAGAACTTAGGAGACAGACTATAAGTCAGTACAGCACAAAAAAGCCATGTTAATATTTACAGTCTCATAAACACAAGAGTGTGAACCCAGAATGCAGCTGGAATTGGTCTACATACAGCAGAACAAATAGTAAGCACCCATCTCGGTTGCCTTGGAAACGGCCTATTCCTATAATAAGAAAAGGGGCATTTCAAGGAAGAGCACAACAGTCACAGATAGAGCACAGATGAGAAGGAGCACTTAGCAGTGTCTAACCAGTGAGTGGGGACTGTGCATCAGTGCAGTGTACAATGGATGGGCTCATCACAAACAGGCGTGGATTACATATCAAACACAGTTACCCAAATGTCTGAAACTCTCCTGGTATTGCAGCACCTGCTGACTCTTCCAGGGGTGTGTTCATAGTAAAGCAAAGTACAAGTCCCTTCCTCTACTGTCTAATAGTTTTATTAATTAGTTTTTTTTTGAATGAGTGGCACCCCTGATAGGAAAAGAAGCAAACAGAGAAAGAACAGTGGGAGGAATGTTTGCATAAAGAGGAAATAATGTGGAAAGGATCCAAATTAATGCAAACAAAGGCAGTTGTCTCTAGTATCCAGAGGGTATGGGCAATTCTTTATTTTATTATGTGGATAGCATGTATAGCTTGAGCCATACGGTATTTAAAGCTTTGCTCATTTCCAAAGTTTCAAAACATACCTCTGAAAGCACTGATATCTCCATAGTGTACTTGCAGAACAAAGTATTTACTTCCAGATTCTCCTCCAACTCTGAATCCAACACCTAAAAATGTATAAAAGAAGATAAATTAATGTTTTAGAAATGGAAGTCTAAATGGGTTAATGTGATGGTTTAGTTTTGTTGTCAACTTGACCTTTTAGTAATCTTGGCTGGGAGACTGAGGTTTATCACAGGATGGTGGCCCTCTTAGGGGCAAGATGTAAGGAGGCTCAGGGGAGCTAGAAACAAACATCCCTTCCTAGGAGGGCAGTGCAAGAAGAAAATTCCAGAGATTCAGTGAGTCAACAAGTCTGTGAAAGGGTTGCAAGATCTTACCCTAAGGCTGTATAAAGGGGAGAAAATCTCCCTCCCCTTCGTGTTTGCTGGTGTGTGTGTGTGTGTGTGTGTGTGTGTGTGTGTGTGTGTGTGGTGCTGGTGATGGTTTTCCCTCTCTCTGCTTGGACCTGTGAAAGGGGGCCATCCTCTTTCACCATTATAGAACTTCCCCTGGATCTGTAGCTTCAGTAAATCCTTTCTTCCCATATCCATGCCTGGTTCAGAGGTTCATCCCAGCAGTGTGTGGCTGACTATGACAGTTAATATAATAATTTTGGTTTGCTCATCATGAAATCCATAGGAAATAAAATAGCATATGCCATATTAATTTTTTTATAAAAAGCAGTAATTGTTTGTTTAAAGCAGTTTTATAGTGCATGAGAGATCCAATTTCCAACACCTAATACCCATCAAAGACACATCCTGATTTTGCCATCCCAAAGGGATTTAAAAGGCACACTAGGCATCCTCGAGATGAGAACAGCCATGGAACTGTTCCCACTTCACTAGGAACTGAGGCTGGAGCACCTGCGTGGTTTGAGAGGATTGCTCAGTGAGCAGGGATTTTAACCTCAGCTCTTTATGTCATTCACTTCAGCCGACTCATATTTACACAGAAACCTGAAACCAGGGATCTCCTATACTTCCACAGGAATGAATTAGGCGGTGGTCTCCTGAAGTGAACAACTTTACCAGCACAATCTTTATCCAAGGGCAGTTCCCTACCACACCCTCAACACACTTGACCTAAACTCTTCCCACTTTTTCTCCTCCAATTATTTGTGTTTCTTTATTATCCATAATTAGATACATTGAATGAGCAAATAATGAGTTGATTTCCTCATTTCCCCAAATTTTTATACAAACTGAAATAAACAAATAGATATCATTCCTCTAGTATTAGGAAACATCCAGGTAATTAGACAGAGTGTGGTAATTCATTCAGACACTGAAAAGTATAACAGTTTACAAGCAGTCTGAAAGCCAGCTGGGGTTTCACATTCCATTAAATACCTATGTTTCAGGACTATATATTAT